>FTLJ01001075.1:0-15433 GCA_900155495.1 Porogramme epimiltina
ACGTCACTAGAGCATCTAGAATGTCAAAGAGGCGCGACTGCGGCAGTGAAAAAAAATATATTTGTGAGTTCCATTAAGTACATGAGTGTGTCTCAGGATGAGAACAGGAGAGGTACAGTAATGGGGTGATAGGAGGGTAAAATAGTTGGGAGGAAAAGTGAGGGGGTGATAGTGATGTGGGATAGGAAAGGGTGTATAGAGAGGAGGCATGAAGATGACCATACTACTACTGAGAGGGTTTGGTAGGAAGTGTTGAAGGGATGAGTGCAGCAAGGAAGTAAGGAGCACAGGGAGTCAGAAAAGATGAGACCATCAGAGGCTCAGGGAGATGGTGCTGAGGGGAGTAAGCGGCAGGAGACAAAGGAGACAAAAGAAACGTGCGCTGAGGCGTGTACGTAAGTAGTATCATGATACAGCAGACACTACTCTTGACGTCAGGGAATGCAAAGGGGGAGGGGGATGGAAGAAGGAAAGTAGGGCAGAGGAAGAAACGTAGGAGAAGATATGAACCCTAAAGTAGCTCTAATCTAATAACTTTAGAGTTCATAGCGGGAGCACGGGATCAGACGAGAACGAGAACATATCCACGAGCACTGAAAACAAGCTAAGCCCTCCCAAGCCGTTTGGCCTTAGCGCGACTCTCTTTCTTCGCCTTCTTTTCCGCTGCTTTCTTCTTCGCCTTAGTCTGGCGATGCAGAAGCTCCGGAGGCGGCGCTTCTGACAGCTCGAAGACTATAGTGTAGAGTCTTTCGAGACCGCCGACCATGTCGACGAGAGGACGAAGTTGGTTGCAGATCCTTGAAATGTCATTAGCCTATAAGCACGAGCTGAGACTATTCACTTACCAGCCGATCTCACTGGCCTGCAGCTCATGTGAATACTTTGACACAATCAGTAAGTTATTCAAAAGATGAATATAAAACGGCGTACCTCAAAAAGAGTCACGCGCACAGGTTCCCTAAAGGCGAAGATACTTGTCGAATAGAAATAGTACACGCGAGTGGGAGTGGGACCGTAACGGCGCACGCCGCCGAGGCCCCTTTCAATCATCTGCAAGAATGATCAGAAACGGACTGAAACATAAAGAGAGACATACCCGATAGAGGGCGGCCGGGCGAATGGTTCGGCGACTACCAGGGGCACTGAATATGGTGTCGAGAACCTGCAGGTATAAGACAAATGCCAAACCAGAGGATACGTAACGTACTTCGCGATAGGCATCGTTCATCTACAGCGGCATGAAGATGAGAACAATGCGCACAGTGACGACGACAGGCAAGGAGTAGTAGACAACGGAAACAAAAACGATGAGTGATAACAGCGCGGACCTGGGGCGCGGCCCCACCACGCGCGACGCTGAGCGGCGCGCAACCGAACACACGCGCAACCATAGCGCGCGACGTGGGGTACAGTATGCGTAACTCATAACGCGCTGCGGCCGACGGGAAGGCAGATTGCACGCCAGGGAGGGCGCGCGGGTCTCCACACGATGGCGCTCCTGTCTTCCTTGCTGCTGCCCGCCGACGCAAAGGCGACATCGTGCTCACACGCTTCAACGCGAGCAACGCGCGGCCTGAGTGGAGAGTGCCGCCAGGCGCGCCCCCGTAAGTGCCCAGCCAACGCGTATGCACATGCGCGAAGTCGTCCCCCGGGGCGAGGCCGCGACGGGATGGGCCGGGAGGAACGGAGATGGGGTAGGGGGGCGATGCGCGCGACATAGGGGCCGACGGGGATTGTTACACGAGTCAACACTTACGAAGTAGTCCATTGTGGAAGCCGGGTTGCTGCGCGGGGAGCGGACGGCGGTAAAGACTATGAGGGGCAGGATTGGGGGGAGTTGGGGGAAGGAGGGAAAGGAGGGGATGGCGGCAGGGGGGGAGGGACGGTATATAAGTAGAGCAAAGAATATACTGCGGCAGCGATTCCTAGGACCTGCGGTAGTGAGTCAATGCATGCCGAGGGCAAGAAGCCCCCGGCCGAAACCTTGTCGGGTTCGTCTTGAGATGTCGATGAGTGATTACGCGAGCAAGCGGATGCCACGCGAGCCTACCATTTAACGTTTCGTAGAAGCACGACCATAAAAGGCCTGTTGTGCCTCGCCACCGTGGCGGCCACGTGGGCTCCATCACGTCTTTCTCCCCGTGGCGTGCGAGAGGCAAGTAACTCGCGAGCAACCAGAAGGGGCATCATTCTGACCCCCCATCACTCTTTGTAGCGATTGAGCCTCGAGAAGAGGACGCTATGGACGACGATGGTGTAGGGGGCTCGCGGCGGTGGTACGTCCGTAGGGCTTGTATGTCTCCGCACCTATCCCTCACACAACATAGTTCACGCCCCACATCTAATACTAGCTCGACGCCATGAACACGTAGCGCGGCATCTTCCTCCAAAGACAGGTGTCCTGGCTCGTCGTCACCTGGCGCGACTTCACGATCGACGCGCACAACGCGGGCAGGATCAACGTCGGCCAGCCGTGGTGGACGTACTTTGCGACGTGCGTACGCGAGGACGGCGACGGGCGCCCCATCGCGTTCACTCTACTAACGTTACGTGCCCGATAGTGCGGGACTTCAGGATGGAGGCGCAGCCGTCCTAGTATAACGAGGTCGCGGATTCGCGAGACGTGCTGTACGACGGGATTGCAACGCGACGAACAAGGACTCAATGTTTGTTGGCCAGAAGTAAGTGCCAGAGTGCTGTAGAGCGTGCGCCGTGCTGAACCTGTTCGGTATCTAGTTTTATGTCCAATGCGTATGGTGCGAGAGTTCTGATTGAGGTCGGATGCGGAACTTCGTCGCTGCGCTTCCAGGTATCAACACGTACAGGTCTGACAACATCACGCTCCATACTTAGCGGAGAACTGCAACACCGATTCTCGTTTCAAGGATACGACATTGCTGGAAGCGCCCGAGGCACTCTAGCTCTGGAAGTAGACACACTTGCGCGGTCTCGTCATTTACGATCAGATCGACGACAACCCTCGTCCCGAGTTGTAAAATTAATCTCTGCGTGTCGGCGATGCATGTCGAACAGTACAAGTAATGTGTGAAGGTGTGCTTGAGGGCGGGTGGTCAGATGAACGTGAACGTGAAAGCGCGAGAGGCGAGCGTAGGGGGTGGAGTTGAAGTGCGATGGTGTCGAAATATAGCTATGTTTTTTTTGTAGAATCAGATCCGAGTCCGGCGGGGTTGTCTCCGCGGTACAACAAGTACAACAAGTTCCAATCTGAGAAGGCGAGGTGGCGTGATCTGAGCGCCCATAGGACAATAGTCTCTCGAGTCTCGACCCCCATGTCTGCTCCTCTGATCGTCTCCGTGCCCACACTATGAAGGCTCTTTCTCCGCCTCTTTCCATCTCTACCTCCCCTCCCTCATATGTCTCTGGGGGGCCCGTTCACAGTCTGGACCTGCCAAGCCCCTCGAAATCCAACTCCGTTGAAGTTCCGATGCCGGTATGTGAACCTGAATACTCCGTATGACGTGTAACTGATGATTTTCTCCTACGACGGTCGCGCTATAGCACGATCTCGACGAACCTATTGTTCACTATTCACATGGAGGGCCCCACTGGGCGTACGCGTCATGTAAGTTTGCGTCACTGGGCCGAGGACTACCGAAGGAGATACCTAATGAGCGACCACGGACTCCCACGGAGCCCAGCTTGAACGGAGCTTCTGCTTCCTCTACGTGGAATTAAGGTACGTTGTGATAGCCCGTGCAAGTTCCACCTAAGCGTATGGCATCTATTGTTAATCACCGCGGACCACCCGTCACAACATTGAGCCAGACAAGATGTACCGTAAGTAATTTCATCACAACGTTCACATTTATAAAGTGCATTCACTGCCACGTCGGCATTCCCCCCTCCACCTCCGAATGTCCTCAACGAGCAAACCAGTTGAAGTATACTGCTCGCGTTGGAAGACCTCTGGAACTATTCGCGGCGTGACTCTGGTCAGTGGTGTGTAGCTATCGGATTTTGGGTTATACCGAAGATTCTCATTGTGTTGCCCATCTGCATAGGAAATCGATTTGCTCTGCACGTACGCACACATTTCGTCATGCTCCGCGTGTTAAAGTGACTGTCTTCATAGATTCTGACAGTATCGATAAACGATGCGGTTCACGCAACATCCTTTGGACCATGACGCAGAACAAATTCCCGAACCGTCGCTCTGTCGCGTCTACGACCGGTACCTCGTGTCTATGCTCACGTCGGCTGTCGCCTCCTACCTCACAATCCGCACTTGGCACAGCCTACTGGCTTCAGTGCTGGTACAACACATCTACCCCTCGCACCCGGCAGTGGACGCTATTCTCAGTGTGTACGTTGGCGCATGGGTCGGTCTTCATATCGGCAACTACAACACAGAAGGGTATCGGTACGATGTGGTAGTTTCGGTGCGGGAGAGTATACGTAGGAGTATGGGTTTGGTGAGCATATTGGCAGCGGTGTCGGTCACGGAAACTATGTTACTTGCGACCAAGAAATTACTCCTTCCCAGTTTGCATCGTTATTGGTACGATGACCGCATGTAGTACATATCATGGCGAAGAGTTTGATGCATGCAGCTTTCAATCACTTGGGTGCATTGGTCATGTGGAGAATAACTTTGCGCGTGGGACCTGTTCCGACTATAGAATAGCACTATGCAGATGTACACGCATTTGCCAATGGCAAATCCATAGGAGCTCAATCAATGATGATGACAAACCACAGTAGCCGCAAAACGAGTAATGCATATCTAATGCCTACTCTACGCATGTTCCGGGCGACCTAACTCGTCAAATTCCTTGTGCCTGGACGCCACTTCTAGCACCGTCCTACGATGGGGATCGGGACACATCAACTGACGTAACAGGTCGTGAAGTGTCGAATTGTAAATGAAAGTCTAATATGAAGTGTTTAGCATACGGTAGACAGTAGTAAGAGATGAAAGATCTTACCGAGAGGGGTCGGAAAGCTTGGAGCCTCCTAAGCGCATCACCATGATGCGTAGGTGAAGGGGACATCTCGAACGGGGGGTACTTCACTGTAACCCGCCCCCCGTTGAAGCTGAACACGCCACCGAACGTCCTGTCGACCTCACGGGCGAACCCTTCGGGGAACGGCCCTACCACGCGATCAATTATAGCTAGTTTCTCGACGTCACCAGACACGACTGCAGGGAACAAGTTTTTTCCCGTGTACAGCTCCGTTACGATGCATCCAATAGAAAATACATCGGCAGCGAACGACCACGGAAGTCCTGCCAACAGAGGTGTCAGGAACGAACCTAGGGCAACTATGGCCGCTGTGAAATCTCACCGAGGATGATTTCCGGAGCCCGGTACCCAACCGTGCCGATGCGCGAAGGGGCGTGAGCACTACCAGTGATAGTGACGGCGCTCCCGAGATCAAGAATACAAATTTGTGTAGTGACAAGGATTTTCTAACACAAGCATCAGTAAACAGAGATATCGAAACTGCGGTGTGACTCGACTCACCCTGTCGCGGAAACCATATGATGGATCAAGCATTCGAATGCCTGCGGTATCTCTGACCCTTATCCCAACATTGTCAGGCTTAAGGTCAGTGTGGACGATGTTCAAAGAGTGAAGGTCTAAGAGAGCTTCGAAGTGAGGGAGAGATAATATATTCAGACGAAGGATGACTCACACTGGACTGCTGTGATCAGCTGGTAAGATATCTCGGCGATGTGTCGGCGCGGCAGAGGCATTACGCCAATTGATCCCTTGAGAATGTCGAAGAGTGTTCCCTGGCAAAGGTCGAAGACGGTGTAGTGGAATCCGATGTGAAGACCAGAAGAAAACACATGGGCAAACAAACTAATATCCCAATAAGATGATGTAATCTCTCAGAGATCGTATACAGAACTCACTTGACACGAGGGTCACACCCGGCGACGATCTTATGGTACATATCTTCTTCATGAGTGGATGAGACGTCGATATCGATCCCCTTGTGGAAGATCTTGATCGCGACGCTCCCGCCCGTAAGTGTATCATCTGCATGAACCACGGTACCGAAGCTGCCTTGCCCTACTCTCGAACGGACTCGGTCTAGAGAACCTACGAGGTGAGAAAATTTATAATACCGTACGGCGACGAGAGGACTTACACCTGGCGGCAAACAGGTCACCTTTCTTCGGCAGGTACTTCATGACTCTCGATGGAGGGCCAGCAGGCTCAGGGCCAACAATCTCTCCACCTTCATGCCCAGAAGGGTGGGAAGGTGAGGGCGGCTCCTGAGGTACCGACTGCGGCTTTCCGTTCAAGGGCCCAACAGCGCAACAAGTGGGAGGAATGTTCTCTGTATCACCCCGTCCGGGATGAGACACAGGTCGATTGTTCACTGTACGACATGATGTAAATAGATGAGGGATCGCAGAAGAATATGACCCACCATGAGTCTTAGCTATAGCCGTCGATATGGAGTCCATCTCGGCCCGCCGACGTTTCACGACTGGACGAGGAAGAGGGGCCATGACCTGAGCGAACAAGAATCCATGAGACATACCTTAAATACTCCGAATCCCAACACTTTGCATCGAACACCACAATAGAGTTTGCACAAGTAGTACCGAGCGTTGCGGCGGTGCTTGGAAGAAGGCTGCCGACCATCGGAGAAAGTAAAGCTGTAGGAGAAGGGCAGCGAACCCGGAACACGCTCTTCCAAATTTACATGTGATACAATGATATAATTGAGGTCTCAATCAGGTATCCGGTCCCTGCTTACGTGATGTAACGAGGCCTTGCAAGGCAGTCGAGGCGCAGTTGTCAATCGCCGATCCAGTCTCCGCCTCGATCATTCTGGACTCACACCTCAACAAGCTCATCCAAAGCGCCCTGTGTCCGACCTCACGGACTCGAGACTCACGGCCGGCATCACGGACGAGATTCTCGTCCGGCATCACGGGTGAGATTTGTGTCCACGAGATTTACGTCCGGCCTCACGGACGACATTGACATCCGACCTCACGGGCAAGATCTCCTTCCCACTTGCCAGTGGCGCACGAAGTCCATGTACGGCCTCACGGACTTCGACGAGATCGTATCTCGCAAGTGAAGCTTAACGATAAAAACTAGATTACAGCGTTCGCTACGACAGAATGCACACCGATATCCCCCTCAAGGGAAGCTCACGTGTTCCTTCCATCGCGACTATCACCACTTATGGATATTGAGTCAGATAACTCGGAGGTCAGCGTTGAACTCTTCGTGTATCCACTCCTTGGTTCTAAAACTCTTGCGTTTAGATCCGCTGGCTCAGGGCTTACATGATGCCCTTCGCCGGTCGCGCCCAATTTCGATATATTCCTGTTCGTCGCAAGCGCTATTCGGCCGAACTTTATCAGTACACCCTCAACTTGCATCCCGTTTGGTCCGTCCAGGAGGGTATGGTTGGTGTGGAACGGGTTCGAGTACGGCGGGGGGGTGGGAATGCGGATGTCTACGAAGTATACTTCCTCATCCCATTCCGCCCGGGGGTTGGTTTAAACAGATCGCTCCGTGCCCTTCGGTGCCGCCCCTTTAGCGGGGAATTTCTTATCATACGCCGCGCTATGGAGGGGGGGCCGGTTCTCAACATGCGACCTGGTTCGGTGGACCGCGAGAAGGCAGAGGCCGCAGTGACGAGGTGAGTACATAGAGATCTACGATGAGGCTATCTTAACACGTTCGTTTTTAGGCTTATTGGAGACTTGCTCCGAGATACGCCAAGGCACCAGCGGCGTTCTGCTTTACGGTACTACTCAATGCGCCCCCTTTAGCTAGTTTCCCCCGACGTGTATCATAAATAAGTAATGTGCTATCCACGAACTGCGTGGCATCGATGATTTAACTATTCCGCGCGCCGCTGGAAGAGCACTTACATCAGACCATTGTAACCTCCTCGTCCATCTTGAGCAGTAGAATGAGACACACCTTCCCCCCACATTCAGTCCGTCCATGTCACATTGTAGCATGCAGAGCATACAGAATATACAGTACAAGATATCCTGAAACGGTGACGGATATGTAGCTAAAATGTCCTTTCTCCCGTCGCTACAACTCAGATGAAACGATGTAATAGTTCGGGACACGGGCCATGATTCATCAACAGCAGCGCCCGCGAGCCCCACGATCAACGGAAAGGCCATTAGACCAGCCTTTCGGTCGAGGGGCGACTTGGTCGTGCGATTATCTAGGCGATCCGAATCAAATTCGTAGAACGTCGTTGAACTTGCTCGCCAGATCGGCCATATTGTCCCTGATCACTATCATCGTCTCGTCATCATCTAACTGTGCTGTATTACAAGTGGCTAGTCTAAGATCTGATAATCGTAATTGGCTTCACCCTTCCATATACTCTATACGCCGCTGGATCTCGAACTGAATTCTTGTAGTGTCCGAAAGATGATCTATTCGGCTTAACTCATTCCGTAGTTCTTGCGATAAACGACTGCAGACCTTAGCTGTGGAAAACGGACGCATTATGATCAAACCGCCGAGAGACTTGACTCTTGAAAGCATCACGTATACCCCCTGCAGGCTAAGTGCGCTGTCTAAGTCTACAATCGCCTTACTGAGAGACTTACCCTGGCTTTTGTAGTCGGTAATTACGTATGCCGGAAGGATAGGTAGCTGTAACCTCGTGATATGCTTCTCAGAGCTTTGACCATCTACCCATATTGAACATTTGAATCTCGTTTTTTGAGGGAAAATAGGTACAATATCCTCGTCAAGCCATGAGCACACTCTTCCAGCACCAGGAACTTTGACATACACAACGACCGGGTAAGACACGCCATCGACGGTTTCATACACCACTTCAGTAAGTGTACCCTCTGCTCCGTTCACAAGCCGCTTTCCGAAAGCTATGTTCTCTAATATCATGACCTTCATTCCAGGAAAGGCAGGTAGCGCACCCAATGCATCATGTGTCTTCGTCGACGACTGGGCCCATAAGCCCCGCTGCAATTCACCGCGGACGGGTGCCTTATCCATCGAATCTTTCGCGTACAGGACTATAACGCGCTCTCCGGCCTCTCTCGCTCTCTGGGTTACGATGCGCCCGTTCAACGCATCTCTTAACTGTTTAACTCCAACGATGACAGGTGTGTCTTTGAAGTCATCTAATGAGTTACGATCCTTCTCGTACACCCGCTCTAATACACGCCTGTATAGAATGTCTATGTCACTCGGCTCGCCGCTCCCTATATCACGCTGAGCTCGTCCAGCGCCAATCCTGACTCGATTCAGTAAATCAGCATATTGAAGATCTGAACGTTGTCGCTGATTCTTCTTCAGTGTCACTACCGTTGTGACCTGCCGCCAAAGGTATACTCCTTTGAGGTTATTGACACCTATGTGGTTTCGGATCGCCTGTAATCCTGGATGGTTGACATAGCTGTGGCTATATAACGGCGCCGCACGCACTGGTTTCAGCTGCCCAAAATCTCCGGTAAATATCATGTTCACCCCCCCGAACGGCTTTGTTGCTAATATGCCCGTGTCTCCTTTCGCTTTTTGCAGTCGGTGTGCTATATCTGCCATGAATTTTGCCCCTATCATTGATACCTCGTCAATAATGAAGTATTTCACCGGACGCCACATTTCCCGTAACTCTTTCCAAGTATTGGCACCCTCTCCGGGCATCATCAAGAGAGAATGTACGGTATATCCTTTCACATTTACTGCCGCTGCGCCCGTCGGAGCACCCACTAGAATTTCTTCAGAACGATCAAGATCAGCAAATAGTCTGAGGACAGCGTTGATGACGTGCGTTTTGCCTGTTCCACCCACGCCTGCTATATACATGAGCAGCTGTTCACTATCTTCTGGTTTCTTCAGGTGTTCAGCAACAAGCCTGAATGCCCGCTCCTGTTCCATATTATCGCCAAGACCCATCTCCTTGATCACCTTATTTGTAACTCCGTCAATAGAGAGATCTTTACGCTCGAATTCTTCAACATTTGGCAAATCATTCAAGGTTTCCCATGTTACCTCTTCGTCAATCGGTGCGTGCAAGTCTCCCCTGTGCTTTTTTGTGGGGGGCCTTTGTAAGTCGCCGTTGCTCTGCTTCCTTTTCGGTCTTCGGTCACCCTTCAGCATTCCCATAGTGGCCTTCTCTACCTCGAGACGTTGTGAGTCATCCTCCTTTTTCTCTCTAATCAGGGGACCAAATGGGTGCGAATCTGACGTTTCGTGCAGCTGCACAAGAGACTCATCGATCCCCAAGCATTGATCCAACATCTTTCGTGTTCGCGTACCGACTATCACATCTAGTGCCTGCCGCGTTTGTTCGTAATCATGTAACTCATCGTATATGTTGATCATGTTTGGAGGTTCAAAGAGTTCGTACTCATCGTACTCGTCATCTAGATTGTCATCTCCCCGCGCATTATGAACGCGATCCCGTTGGGGTAGACTCTCTCTCATGAGTGTCAAGGCTTCTGCACGCCGCGTCTTCAGGTTAGCGTCTCGCGCATCTCGACATTCAGACAACACGTTCATGTTGGCAATGATTTTCATCTCTGCAGCAGAAATACGGGACTTCTGACGCTCAAATGCGTTGAACCATGATTCATTTGATTCTCGTAAGTCTGCGGGTTTCCTCCATGGTACGAATAATATAAGCATCATCCTCGCCCATGCTTCCTTCTCTGCGTCACGATCGGATCGAGGCACGCGGTTTCCCAAAATCACCGGGACCAACCAGCTACACCTTTTTCGCAAATAATGGGTTTCATATTGCGTATGAGTACGCGAAGAAAATAATCCACGTGGCGCCCTCTTCCTTCCGCGGTGCCCACTCGGCAATGGTTCACCATCGTGATTCTCCGCCACGTCCGCTGATTCACCGTCAGTTTCTCCGGGTACGTCGAGTCGCTCTAATGACCCCCTTTGGTATTCCTTTCTCACTTTCTCAACCGTACCCACAAACTTGTATAACGACAGATCAGAAAACTCTGGATCCACGCTCCTATAAATATAGTCTTGCTGCTGGCTCGTCGCGGAAATTGACCCCGCCTCAAGCTGTAGAATGAATATCTCCTCCTCTCGGGTCGCCGACGAATGGTCAACTTCCGGTGCATCAGAGTCACTCATCTCACTATCGGTCTCGTCTCTGTGCTCATCTGGCTCCGGAGAAGTAGGAGCTTCAACCGTATCCCTCGGCGAGTCTGTCATAGTTATTGTTTGATCACCTTCTTTAAAATACTTTTTAACTAGTCTATCAAACGACCCCCAATGCAAAACCTTGAACATGTGGCTAACGTAGACGTCTCCTCCTCCGACGAGGTGACTCATTACCTGTTGGTGCGACATTTCTTGCTGAGACATCATGCGATTGACCACAGTGACAAGTGCGCTTCGCGTCGCTCGTTCGTCAAACGCATCAGGAAACCTCTCGTTTGTTCTCTGTATCGCGTAGACAATTGCCCCGAGTCCTATTTCTGCAGGTAAGGATGGTTTTGTGATATAATCAGTGATATAGTAAAGCAACGCTTTCGCAGCTTCGCCAGACCCGATGAACTTGATATCCATATTACATTTCATCAAAAATATGACAAGGTCATTGTAGCATGCAATCCGTGGATGCAACCGACGCAAGAGCACGGAACCAGTTTCATCATCGAGCGTTGTCACTTCCCGGGTGCTCCCGTCGATTCTCATTCGACATAGAGCATCCTTTTTTGCTTCATCCTTAGGAACGGTCCCCTTAGGTATGTATTTGAAACACGTTCTACTATGCTGATGCCAATTGAATTCCTGCACAAGATCACCTACATGCTCGTCTTTTGCTTTCTCAAAGTCCTCTGCACGTTGAAACGCATGAATCGACGGGGAGGGTATGGCACCAGGGTGTGGATTACCAGTCGTCTGAGACCTTCTTGGGGGAAGCAAAGGGCAACCAGGTTTCTCTGAGATCACCTCCGTCGTTCCTGGAAGCTCACATTTTATCACAGACTCTAGCCAACGGAACATTTTGTTCTTGTATTCTTCAGAAGAGGTCATTCTGTCTCTTAGTATCTGCGGGGATGAGTGTCCATCTAGCCAGATCAACATATGGCAGTGTAACGTTCCGCGACCCTGTGCCTCCACTGTGCCATAATACGCCTTGCACTTCCCAAACAACCCTCTACCTGGGCGCCTGAATCGCAGCACTACCGAAATAAAATTGCTAATCATTGTGTGAAAGAACTTAGCACAGGCAGACGGATTCTTGGACGCAATCACGGTCCGCTGAAATCTAGTAAGCTCCTCACCTCTCATATGGTCTGCAATGTCAATCTCATGACCTGCATATAGTTGCACTAGCGGATGGTCCCTATCTGATGGATTCAGAGTTATAAAGAGTGTTGGGGTACCCTCGTAATTGATCAGCCCTCGAATTTGATTCCTGAGCATGACTTTATACCCGTTTGATCCTGGAAGGTCGTGAGATGCGGTATTTATTTTCAACAAAAGCCTCAAAATCTTCGCCTCCTCTTCTCCTTCCGGCCGATATCGGTGATTCTGCTTGAATTTATCTATCATACTTTCTAATGTCTTGACATTCACATTCATCAGCTCCCTCACAATCCTCTCTCTTTGGCTTGATGGTACGCGAAAAGTCACGGAGTCGAAGACGTCTTTTTTCCGGAGAATATTGTAATAAACAAATGCAAAATCAGGGTCCTTCTTAAACGGCGAGTTTTCAACCGCAAGCAGATACTTTAGTTGTTGCTCAAGACTCAGTGACCGAGTTCGGCGACGATCAAAGAACCCTCCTATTCCCCAAGGATCCAAATGTGGAAACAGCCATGTCAAAAGTTGAGGATTCTGAAAGTCAGGTATAAAGCGACTACCCGCTTGCGACTTTACAAATGCGCCCCCCTTTAGGCAGTGCGCCAAGGCAGCCATAGAGAGTTCCTTATAATTGGTCGGCCCGTCGTTGCTATCCACATACCCTACATTTTCCACTAGAACATCCTCTGCATCTACTGGTCCACCACGCTCACGCTCGCCTGGGACGTATGTATCAGTAGCCCCTTCTACGGCATCGTTTATTTTAATATGCCCAATTTCCATGCTGCACGGAACACCTATGTCTGCTCCCGTTGTTTCTTTATCGAACAATGCTTCTAGATTTTGTTGACTAAACCCCCGAAAATTACCATCCGCCATATAGTTCGGATTAAACTCCGTTAAAAATTTAATCATGGCCCTCACCCTAGATTTTCTCACTAGCACGGGGCGGAGCTTACGTATTGTCTCAGGGGTAGGTTGCGTCCGCCCTACAAACACTGCGCATACTAGATCTCTTATGGTATCTGGCGGAGGTGGAAGAACGTCATTGAGGTGGGTGACGTCTTGCGGATGGACAGCCAAATTACCACGCATGTATCTCTGGGAAGTGCGAGAATCACGGACCTGTCTACTATCGACTTCATTGTCATCGAAACCAGCATCTACATCGGTGAATTTGAAAGATATTTTGCTGGCTCGCGCGCGCGATATGAGCATCCGTTCCACCTGTGACGCTTCTTCGAATGCTTGTTTAACGTTTGGAGAGAGTCGATCATGGCCGTAATACAACCAGTTCGCCAAAGCATATAAGGGCATTTTGTTATGTGATAGGTCTCTACTGCAATCGCTACACACTTGTAACGGTGCAGAGTCTTGTAATGAAATCAATCCTTTCGGATGCAGGAGAGCACCTCCGTAAGCCTGGCGATTATACGATACGGGAAGAACATGCTCTGGTAAATCATGGTTACACAATAGCTCGAAATTGATTCGACTCGGATGCATGAACGCGATACAATCTTGCAGCACGCAACGTCCACAAACTGCGCAGACAGGCTCTGTAAGTGCAGAAGGAGACATAATCTGTTCCCATTCATTAATGATACTGTACTGCAAAGTGGCATCCGCGACGTCTAGATGTGTAGTGCCGTCCTCTTGTTCATCTAATGCAGCCGGACGACTCGGACCGGGATCTGGGGGAACATTGGATGAATCAGGCGCTATCCTGACGGTACTATCTGCTCTGTTTGAGTGAGCACCAGGACGTGGTTGACTCAATTGTTCGAAAACATAAGCATCGCTATCACTTTGGCACGACGTGCCACATTGATGCATCATTAAATCTTCCCGGAGGAGCTCTTGTGAACGTCTCGCAGGACTCATGATGTGATGCCTTTTACTGAGTTCTCGAAGCTGACCAGCTCGCCAGTAGTGAAACATACGAATCACCTCATGGAGTGTACAATGTAAAGTTAACTCCCCAACTCTGACCGGTGTATTGGGCAGTAGAACGCGAGAAACAGCTCTTTGATATTTAAACAGCGAGTTCAAGTGCTCAGCGGCAATGTACCGAGTCACCAACTTGATTTCACCATGCTCCCGTATGACATACGTGGCACGAACACTCACATCACCTGTCATTACGTTCCAGGTGTTTGTCATATTGATCGTGACATCGTACGAATACACGTCGTGTGATAACAGTGCCACGCAGTGCCAGATTATACGAATGCCATATATGTATCACGTGCGTCACGAGTGTAAAAAATGCAGAGTGTCATATTGATATGAGGAAGCAGCAAATGATAGAATGAGCGACGCAAAGTTGGGACGCTAACGACAGAGCACGTACCATATCTATTCACTGGGTTCTGTGGCTGAACACTGGTCCCACCTTCGACTGAAATAACTAGAAAAAGCAAGTGAGGTGACGTCGCAAAGTAGCTGGGAACAACATACTCGAATCTACATCCATAGAAGCCATGCCATTCTCCGGACCAGCAGAGACGGTGCGCCTGCCTGTTATGAGGTGAACGATAGAGCCAACCAAACGAAAGACAAGACCGCTCACCTAAACTTCCGCCTCCGCCCACGTCAGCCAGAGAAGGTTCACGTACCAAGGCGTGTTCCCCTAATCGTCAAATTAGTAGACTTAGACGGGGCGTTTGGAGAACACTTGCCAAGAACGCCCGTAGTGTCGTTGGGCGGATGAATCGACTCTTCAGTGGTGAGACTTTGATCTGTCATACTGTAATTTAGCCGCGAGACGGATGCGAAGAGAAGAGGAGAGTACCTGAGTGTGATATCCACACTTCCGGACGGGACGGACAGTGGCTTGTAGAAGCAGCAGAGTTCCAAATGTTAGACGGCATGTCTCTCACTGACGAAAAGAATGATGGCGAGATTATGTATTGGACTTAGGCGAGATTCTGGGCTGGGTCGTGTGGTGACTGCGACAAACTCCGCGGAAGCGTTCGCCGAAGACCGGACAGTTTTCCCATATGTGCCGATCATCGCCCATGAGTCAGCTATCTCATGTCTCAATCTCAAATCGGCTTTCGGCTTTTCTCCCAAGAGACGCTCGGCAAGTGAGCGTGACGTGACTGTCACCTTGCAGCGTTATTCTGCCCCTAAGACCCGTCCTACTAGTAGTCCAGGAA
>FTLJ01001076.1:0-71196 GCA_900155495.1 Porogramme epimiltina
AATGGGTGTCGTTGGTCCGGACATGCGTGAGCGAGCAGGATGGATGGTCGGCAGAGACAGTGCTCGATCTCCTTCAGGTGCGTTATACCTCACTTCGTCATTGCGTGAGACTCATTTGCAAGGTAGCGCTCTGGCCCTGATGTACCTCTACCTGCAATGGAGCCTGTAATGGCGATGTATGCGGAGGCGGGCGACGTCACCAATGCCGAACGATTCCTAGAACAATTCTGCACCACATCACGGCCAGAAAGGTTCCGCGACCTCCACATCAAAGCACATCTCCGCGCGAGTGAACCGCACACATTCCCTACAACGGGCCACGGCTCTATCTGTCTTGCATAACTACGAAACCATTGGGCTTCCCGCACCCCAGCGTAGTTACGGCCGACTCATCACAACCCTCCTCTCCGACCGCTCCACCATCGCGGAGTCGCAAGCATGGGATCTCTTCGCGCATATGCGGTATGTCGCGCATCCCTTCTCCGACACGTACCTCTACACCACCATGATCGCCGCCTGCGCCTCCCGCGTTATCGCGCCCCAGCCCGCCCGCGTCCTCGACCTCTTCACGAAGATGACGGTGGACAAGCGCATTGCGCTGACAACCACGGCGTACACGGCCGCAATCTACGCTTGCTCGTGCTCAGGCGAGAAGCTGTACGTCGGCGAAGCGTTCCGTCTTGCGCGGGAGATGCTCGACGGGCACCGCGACGCGTATGAGCAGCCCGCGCTCGTGCCCGACCGCCGCACGTTCTGTGCACTGCTCGAGGGCGCGAAGCGTGTGGGCGACCTCGCGAAGGTGCGCTGGATCCTCGCCGAGATCGTCGCGGAGTCGATGCGTGCAGCGAGAGGGGATGTACGCGATGCGGTGGTTGTGGACGAGGAGATCATGACGCATGTCTTCCACGCGTACACCACGTATAAGGTGCCGTTCGTCCGCGGGTCGACAAGGCGCAACCTTCGGACCCGTCCGCGTCATCCGAGGCCGCCCAAATACGCGCGCAAGCTCGCGCCCGAGGGCTTCACCGTCGTGAACCTCTCTCCCGGCCTCGTAGACTCGTCCGCGACCGCAACCGCGCCCGGAGAGGCGCCGCACAGGGGACGCTGGCGCGCGTCATGGCCGAGTTCGAGCGCAAGGGCCTCAAGGCGCTCATGCAGACCCCGGCGCAGTCCGTGAGGCTGCAGCTGGAGGCGATCTATGGGCTCACAAAGGAGCAGAACGGGCTGATTCTCTCGCCGACGACGAAGGTGCCCGTACCGGCCCTCGCCCCGAAGTCAGAGTGAAGGGAGATATGTGATTAGAGTGACGACCTATGTATACGAGTACTGTTACGACAGCTACCATTGAGCAGGGTGTCTGCATCCGAACAAATTATTGGTGCGTACTTCAACAACGACGCGATCTTCTGCAAGTTTGGGCGCGGGCCCTACGCGTCTTCGATGTTCTTGAGGGATATCGACGACGGTGAGCACTTCGCAAGTTACGCTTCGATTGCGCTGATGGTTTCCATCAAAGTATCAGTGATCACCCGCACACCATGATTCGTGTTGCATACTCTACTGTGTTTGCTAGTTTGTGTTGATTTCTGTGTCTGTCGAACAATATAAAAATTTATTGCCTTTGAAAGATCATGAGACAAAGTCCGACTTAAGTACATTCAATGTAAGTATTTCTATACCCGAAAGAGTCAAGCCGGCGAGGTCCCACTTCTAGAGAATCGGATTGGCGTGCGGACCCGCATCGCCGCTCAAGGAACCAAGTCAAAATCCTCTATTGGGCATTTTGCCCACTCCACGATGAACATTTAAACATTGGAGAAAATAGTAAATCCCAACATTGATACTTCGTGTCAAGCGCGCTTTATATATGTCACTGTCTCGCTAGCCCGACGACGCTGTTGAAAGTGTACTAGGCTATAGCTATACCAAGGTGACAGAGGAAACTACAAAATTTGGCGCCACAGCAACGATTGCCAGTTTTCTATCCTCTCGACGAAATCGCATCCAAACAACGAGTTCTCTATTCAATCCGAGTCATTGACCGTGACCTGTATGCCCGACTCAAGTTGCAAGTCCCGCGCCCACAGCTCAATCGCTCCATCCACCT
Organism: Porogramme epimiltina; assembly: GCA_900155495.1. NCBI lineage: Eukaryota > Fungi > Basidiomycota > Agaricomycetes > Polyporales > Polyporaceae > Porogramme > Porogramme epimiltina. The sequence continues at coordinate 2,108 of FTLJ01001076.1, forward strand.
CAAGTAGATCAAGCCGTTCCAGCCCGAGTCCCATATCCTTACGCGCCATGCATCCCTCCTCTATCGCATCGTGAGCGTTGTGTGCACAATCTCGACCTCGCGCAGTGCCTTGCAGCACGGCTCGCCCGTCTGCAATCTCAAGCCCATCCACTCCGTCATCGAGAGCGCATAGAACACCCTTTTGATGGCGTCCTCCTCGAGTTCGACGAGGCGCAACGTGCGGAGCGCGCTGTCGGGCTCTAGCACGTGCCCCCACGTCATCGTGGTGTTTGTTCTTACACGGATGGCGACCAAGGTGTCGACGGACATGAGGTTGATCGCGCTGCGAAGCGTGCGAAAAATGTGTTCTCCGCTGCGAACCTGCTCTATGGTCAAAGATAGTGTGGGGTCCCCGATCGCGCCGATCGTCGGGTGGTAGCAGTCGATGCGTACGGTGGCCGTGTTGTGTTCAAATTCAACATGACTAAAACTCGATAATCCAGGGAGGCGAGAGAGATCCTGCGGGAGGACGTGGAACTGCGGCTCTCTCGTAGGTCCTAATTCTTCGGGGACGCGAAAAGTGTAGCGGGTTTCCAGGGGAAGGGTAAGGTGTGACAAGAGTTTCGCGACCACTCCAGGCTTGAGGCGGCGAAGGGTGAGTGCGGAAAGCTTTGGAAGAGAGACATCCCATTTTCGGTCACCTTGTGGGACTGTGGGCTCGCAAAGGTCTACGAACTCGAGATCGAGCTCTTCGAGATCTGGGCACTGCTTGAGACACTCTAGGATGCGTTTCTGGCTCGGAGGCGCCATTGTCGGCGTCCGGAGTTCGAGCACGGTCAGATTTGTGTAGACATTTGTATCCCATGGGATAGCAATACCGTGGAGCCGCAGAGAACGCAAGGAGGAGGTGCTGAGCGCATCATCGGTTCCAGTCCTCTTGAACATGTAGATGCCATGGTTGAACATCGTGTAAACATGTTTATCGGGGTCAACGCCTCGGAGGTGAAGTGTTTGTAAGTTGGGTGCGGAAACGGCGCTGAGTGTGTCCATGAAGTCCACCACCCGGTGGCTCTGAGGAAGACGCACGGAAAGAGTTCGCAGGCGATGTGCGACTGGGGGTAGGGTACGGGCAGCCGTTGCCACTGTCTGTGTATTATTAACCACTCGATGCTCGAGATAGACATCGAGAGGTTGGTTACGCGAGCGTTTGAAAAAGATGGCCGCCTTCTTGTATTTGGTAAGGAAAATGTGGGTCCAGAGGTCAGATCTGTCCAGCGCGATAGAGCGCCACCTCCTACAAACGCACGTCACGGCCATCAGGTCTTTATCCTTGATACTTTGGCCGACGAAGTAGGAGAAGATCCGGGATAGGAGTTCAGGAGGCAAGCGAGAGATGCCCGAGCCTGCATTCCGCAACTCGCGTAGGCGGTATGCGACTTCTCGGAGTGCGTCTGCAGCCTTCTCGAGCGTGGGAGCACCCTCGTCGACGAGAGCACAAAGGGCGTCGTACGACATGGTCGATAGATCGAGTTGTTGCAAGTATTGATCCCTGATGGTATCGCTCGACATCTGACCAGAAAGAGCGGCCAAAATTTGTGGTAACGACATGCCTTTACTTATCGATGAGCCGTAATCGAAGAAGTTTAGTGGGTGTACTCACTTGTGACAATTTCAAGATTACAGCTAAGGTGCCGCACGGGTACGATTGGAAGCTGACTGCGTAATCCAATCTATTCACGCGCTTCTATAGTGTGACAACTTTGTTCGAACAGCCCTTGAGGCACCAGAAACGCAAGACTCACCCTGGGTAGTTGGGTGTCGAAACAAGGTGCAGTTACCGCAGTCAGCTCTAAAGAACCCGCAGATCCGGTTTCCTCTAAACACCCTAGGCCACATGGCGCTCAATGGTGTTTATTTGATGGCCACGTCAGGTTTTGACAAGTCCGGACAGGAGATACCAGAGATACCCTCACAAATGGTCGACAGCCTGATGGACTCAACACTCGATGCAGAATTGCAGAAACACCCATTGAATGCCGAGAGTCTTATCGAACATCGACAGCCCATACCACAACAAAAGGATCAGCAAATGCGACAGGCCCGTGCGAACGACAACACCAACCCAAGGTCCAGACATGCAAGGAGAAAGGATAGCCCCAGGAAAGCCACGAACGATAGCCCGTCTATCCATCTCACACACCAAGGCGGCTATCCACTTCCCCCGCCTTCACACCCGCCCTCGGCGACGTCGTCGTCAGCACACTCCTTCGCCGCCAAGCCCTCTGCGGCGAGGCGCTCCCGGCGCCGCTTCTCCATGATGATGAAGGTGACGACGATCATGTCGATGTCGAGCGTCGTCGGCGCGATGCGGAGGCACCACTTCGTCTCCGCCTTGAACACGCCCTCCGCGACCGTCTCCTGCACGAAGCGCGCAATCTCGAGCCCGGTGTGGAGCTGTGTGAGCTGTGCGAGATGTCAGTGTCATGAGGGGGAGGGAGGGGCAGCCATGGACGTACGACGTGCCCCGTGTGCTTGAGCTGCTTCCACCGGTACTCCTGGTCGTCGTTGCCCAAAAAATACCGCGTCCTGCGCGCGAACCAACACACACCACCCACAACACCCCCAATCACCAGTCAGCTCCCCCGTCTCGCCACCGGAGCCCCGCGCCGCGCGGGCGCGGACGCGAGAGGGACGCACGCACATCGTGAAGTGGTGCCCGAGCTTGTACAGCAGCTCGCGCACCTGCAGCTGCCGCGCCGCGCCGTCGAACACGTTGCTGCGCACGACCGGGTGCGCGCCGAACCGCCGCCACTCGACCTCCGCGACCGCCGCCTCGCGCGCGCTCGCCGCCGGCCGCAGGATGCGCGTCACCGCCGGCGCGAGCGCGTGCGCGCGCGTCGTCGTCACCTTGTAGTGCGCCACGCCGTTGTCCGACACGAGCGTCGTCCACTCCGGGTCGTTCGGCATGAGGTAGAGGTGCAAGGCCATCGGGGCGGGCGCGAGGCGGAGGTCGGCTGGCTGGCTGGCTAGGCGCGGGGAGAAGTGCGGGGTGCTGTGGCAGGGTTCTCGGGCGCGATGGGCAGCGCAGGGAAGGAGGGGATCGATCGTGGGCGTTGTGGGTGTTGATTACACAGCGTGGGTTAAGACATTTCGGGGAATATGGAGGCTTGCAAGTTGCGGCTGCCCACCTCCCTAGAAGACATTGAATACAGGCCGGGGAAGTGGAGGCTGTCGGCGGCGGGGTGGCACGTCCTGCTGCATTACAAACTGGTCCCCGTGCGTGGAGGTCGGGCTAGGGTAGGGCAAGAGAGCTGTGGGCGCAATTCGCAGAGAGTGGTTGTGGTTATCGTGGGCGCTGGAAGGAAACCGTGGCCGTGCGCGAGGATAAGGGAGATGAAAAGGCATGTCAGCGAGAGACCCACCAGCGTCTGACAGTGAGCCACATGTGGGCGTCAAGATGTCGGCCGCATACCATAAGAGGCAACAGGGCGGGATTGAAGCGCCCAATCTCGCACAGTCAGTCGTTGATCAAGACGCCACGAACGGAGGTCGCAACGTGTGCGGCGGACGATGGGATAGACTGTGCGTGTGCGCTACATAAAGATACTTAGCAGAGCTGCTACTACTACCGATACCGGGGGAGAAATGCGAGGCAAGACAAAACAGCAGGAAGGAAAGCAGGGCACCACACGATCGCACAACACACAAGCAAACGGACAATCCGCGACGACAGATATCCATGGGGTCCAGTCCATCGGCGAGCCGCGCGTCGACACGGACGGGCGGCCGACCGCGTTATCTACATCGTATACCGGGGCATGCCAATCCGCCGTCCTGCTCGGGACAGAAGGGAAGGGGGAGGGGCGCAGGCGGGGTAATCGTGTCGGGGCTCCAAAACCGTCCGATCGTGCATAGTATACAGGGCGTGGAGGACGTCCAGGGTCAGGGGACCAGAAGCTGGGGGGACGAGTACGCGAAGGGGCAGCTAGTGCACATGGCTCAGGATGCGGCGGTAGTCTGCGACGACGCTCTGGAACGTCTCGTTGAGCTTCTGCTGGCGTTCCTGCTTATCAAGCTGCATGAGGATCTCCTGCAGGCGCGGGACGCGTGTCAGCGGCCAGACTCTCGTCGCCCTGCGCAGCGTGAGTTACGTACGAAGTTGAACCGGTACAACCGCTCCTTGACCTGCAACCGGTACGAGCGCTGCGCGCGCTCGTCCGCGGGGTCCAGATTCTTCAGGATGAGCATCTCGACGAGCCGATGGAACTGTCGCTGTAAGCACCGTGAGCAAACGGAGCCAGACACCAGACCGAGAAGGAGGAGACGCTCGTCAGCGCGGGCGTCCAGGGGGGTGGCCAATGCCAGCAATCGGGACGCGGTACGCACCCCTGCAATCTTGAGATCCGCCCGCCATTTCTCGAGCCAAGCGCGTTCTGCCGGCGGCCCCATCTTTCCTGCGCCAATACGCATCGTGCGGCCGCTCTTGCCCCGCGCGACCTTGCGCCCTCCCACCTTGCCGCCGTTACTCGAGACCGCCTCGGGCCCGAAGCCTTCCCGCATGAACTTCTCATTCGCGAGGAGCATCTTCAGATCGTTGCGGTCGCGTAGATCCTCAAACGCCTCCGCCGGGTCCTCGACCGTCAGCTCCGCTATGTGCGGTTGTGTGAGGACGTATTGGTATATGGCGGTGTAAAGGGCCGAGCCGTGGCCATCTTGTTGGTAGGGCGGAAGGATTAGGAACTGCGAGATGCGCAGCCGGATGCGTTCTGGGAAGCAGTAGAAGGGGTAGAGCGTCGAGTAGCCGACGAAGTGGTACGTCACGACGTCGGGGGAGGAACGCCGCCTGCGCTTCTCATAGAGAACAGCGAATTCCCAAGTCTCTTCATCTTCGCTGATAAAGGACCCTGCTTCGATGTAAAGGAGGACAAAGAGCTGCATGCGCCTGTGAAATTCACGGAAGCCAGGCGTTTTCCAAGTGCACTGAGAAATGTGACGTTAGTGAGGCGAACTCCCAATATGACATTTCAGCGCGCGAATCGGAGGGCATGCGGCAGGCTGACGTTGTCCTCACTGATGGGTCAGGAGGACTTGAAGGGCCTCGAACGTACCCGTCAGGCCCCGCCCGTCTAGGCCCAAGGCGGAGTTGCGCGCGTCCCGTACCGCAACGGGACTAATACAAGCGAGATGAATGTGGTTGCCTCAGGCACAACCACCCAGACCCAGCCCCAGAGGCCGGTCCGTCCCAAGCCAGCGCTGCTGACCAAATGCCGCCGAACGCAGAATAGAACTCACATGGTAAACCTCGAAGTCTACGGTCTCCTGGTCTTCTGGGCTGAGCACTTGGGAGATGGCGACATTCTTGCCCTTCGTGAGGGTGGTCGCGGCACGCGTGTAAGAGTATATCTTCTCTCCATATGGCTTGAAGTTGGTGGCGTCGTGCTCAACGCGCTCTAGGAATTTCTGCTCATCGGTGTAGTAGCCCTCTGGAAGGAACTTGGCTAGCGTTTCCTCTACCTCGTCGACAGCGGACGATGAGGGGAGTTTTTCTGAGTACGCGACATTGAGATATTGTACGAGCGATCCAGACGCGAATTGGAGCTAGGAGACAGTGAGCGAGGGGTGAAGGAGGGCGAGCGGCACACGTACCTCTATGGAGAGGTCGTTGTAGCCATATATCTTCTCCTCCTCGCCGTAAATCTGCGGGGGACGCGTCAGGGTCGAAAAGAAGGACGAGAAGCGAGGGGGCGCACCGGATAGGTAAATGTGGGGTGGAATCCCTCATACACTTCTCGGGACCACAGGGAAGCTTTATCCTCTGGGGCGCGGACTGGGTGGCTCGTGTGAGGAGGGGCGGCGTCGAGACGGGAGAGGGAACGCACCTAGCGAGAGGGAGAGAGCCTCGTTGGCGTCTGATGTCCAGGCTGAGGAGGACATGGTGGTGGATGGGGAGAGAGAACAGAGTGGACGGGCGCGACGGACGAGTCGCGTCCATATCCCCCGCCCGGTCTAGATCTGGGGTCACGTCACAGAGGCATCGGTCACGCGTCTTCGCGTCTTCGCGTTCTCTTCCCGCGCGCGTCCCTGGCAGCTGCCTCAGGCGCCCTGAGCCTGCCTCAGCCCGCGCGAGCCTGCCACTGGCCACTGCCTGCGAGTTCTCCTTCGCGCCTCCCTGTCTCGGCCGGCCTCTCCCCGCGTGCCTCCCTCTTCTCTGCCCCCCTGCCTGCCCCCCTGCGCCTGCCTCGCCCCCGCGCTGCACGCCCCTCTTCTCCCGCTCGCCCTCCCGGTTCGAGTCGCACCAGTTCCATCGCCCCGCTCTCCTCGCCAGCGACCCGCCTGCTCTCCCACACACCTCCCCCATCTTTTCCTCTTTCGCAGACCTCCGCGCCCATCCACGCTAGACCTCCTTTACGCCCCGGCCCCAGCCCGCGCCCCGCCTGCCGACCGTCCCACAACAAGCCCACGCGACACTGCTCTGCGACTCCGCGGGCACCCCAGAACCTACCATGGCCCAAGAAGACCAGCCCAGGGTGCGCATCCCTCATTTCGGCACACACGGCCACATCAGGACGATCACTGACGACATCCTTCCGGCCAGGTGCTCTCAGCCTCGGTCGCGGACTTCAAGTACTTCGCCGCCCTTCTCAGAGGTGTCAACTTCGCCAACGTAACGCGTTATCCCCGTCCCCTTATCGCCCACGCGATCCAGGGTGCTGACGCCCTCACCCTCGCCACAGCGCGCGTCCGTCTCGATAACCTCCGAGGGCATCACCGTGTCCGTCGAGGAGGCAAAGTGCCTCACCGGTGAGCTCCCGCAGATCAGCCCTATCCGTCTCAGAACGCGCGAACGAGCACCCGGCCACCATCGCGAAGCGCACGTCCTGTGCCCAGAGCCCTGCTTCTCGCCCATCTAGAGCGTGTGCCCCGCGCTGCCCCCGCACGTCTCCCATTCGGGGGCGCGCGGAGTGCTGCGCGGAGAGAGTCTGTTTTGCGCCTAGTCTTGTCTCCGCCCACAGCCTCCTCCCCGTAACAAAGCGCGTATGTGCGCCAGCAGATGTGTTATTGAAAGTCGGAGATATCGTCGCGTGCCACGCGCTCTACCCTTCTGCTCCAACATCCGGTGTTCCACCGATGGCCACTCTTCACGGAGCCGCCACGCGCATTCATCGCTGCCGCCCCGCGCACGCCCTGCTGCATACAGTCTCCACGCTCCTTCCGTACCAGTGGGTATCGTACGTCAGCGGAGGTAATTTGGGGAACGTGACCCGATACGGGGCCAGGTATGAGGTGAGGCCGCCGCGGCGGGGGTACGAACGAGTTGGATCGGGATCGGAAAGGGTCGACCCGCGAGCCACACCATCTCCCCTTGAGGCAGTCTAGGCCAGCACAAGGGCAGCAGCACCAGCGACAGCAGCTCCGCGAGCGCCCTGCGCGACCACCAATCGCGCATACAGCCCTGCTTCTGCGCGTACAACCGTCGCGCGCGGAGTCTGATATCTGGCTTCGCGTCTCCACGTTCCCTCGCCCTGGGGGGGCTTTCAATGCCCCGCACCACGTAAAACACGCTTCTCGCCTGCAAGGGCTGGGAACGCAGCCCGCCACTGAGGCCTGAGGCCCAGCGCCCCTCCCGAGGGGGCTATGAATTGCCAGGCGCCCCCGCGGTATCTGGGGTGTCACGCCCGCGCGATAGTGGGCACGGGCGGGAGCGGTGGGCAGCAGCAGCACCCCAGAACGAATTGGTCCTGGGCGAATTTCCGCGCGACGTGGTCGCGGCGTGCGGGCGACGTCGAGAGTGGGGCGATGGCAGTCGGACAGGACGCCGCGTCCGCCGCCACCGCCGCCGCCTCGGGCTCTAGTGTCGACCCGACCTGGTCGAGTCGAATCGCTTGCAGAGAGTTCGGGCCTCGACTGTGGTTGGCTGGCGCCCCGCCCGACGTATCGCCGGGCGAGCTGTGTCCCTCAACAATAGAAGGGCTGCCTTTGGGAGGCGAGCTGTGACCGTGATGAGACAGCGCCGGCAGTAAGCATCAGGTCCCGACCCAGAGTGCGATGTACTCTGGGCCGGGACTAGGCATGTGCTTGTTGAATGCTATGTATAACAAACACATGTCGAAAGCGCCGCTCTGGGACGGCCTGCGAGCCATGGGCCTAGTCTGCGGCCGCGCTTACGTTCGCGATAGGCACGCTCAGGACCTGGGACGAAAGGGGGCAACCTGAGAGAGTTGTGGACTCAGTGAGAAGCTGTGGCCAAGGGGTGCATCTCGAACACTGGGAACATTCACTCCGTTGTGGTCGGAATGGTCGGAATGACGACCATTATCAGATAATCGTGAGTCCGTCTAGTTTCCCCTTGAAGTCTCAAGGTCTCTACGCTCACGTTCATCTCCCGGTTTTCAATAGTAATATCGGGCGCCTTCTCCAGGCCGGGTTGCCAATCGCGGGGCGAGAACATCTTCCTTCTTAGGAATGATGTCATCGCTTTCCTGCCCGTTTGCGTGCCCAGGCAGATCGAACTGCACCTGGCCGAGCCGCAGCACGAGCCCGTTCGAACTGTGACGGAGGGGCGCCACTCCCCTCCAGAGAGAGCTTCGCCGTGGCAGCCGGGTGTCTCTCTTCCCGTTCTCGGCGGACCCACTGACGGACCGTCGAGCAGCGCGCTGACGCCGCCCGGCCTTTCACCCCGCCAGCGACGGCCTTCATCTTCCGCCAGGTCTTCGACGAATTCGAGCACCAGCCCGATGCCGCGCGGGCTTCCTCGCAGCAAGATCCCGCGACGCCGCCCGCGTCGTTCGACGAGGACGAGGACGGCAGCGCGAATCGGGAGACGACGTCGTTCGAGATCCCGCTCGACACGCTCATGAGCTGCCTGAACGTCTTCGGCTCCGCAGGCCTCGCCTCCGGCTCCACCGTGAAGAAGCCCGCGGCGCAGGCGGTCGACCTCGACGGAGGGGGCGCGGGGGGTGGTGGTGGCAGCGGCGGCGGCAGAAGAGATAAGGGCAAGGGCCGAGCAGACGCAGATCCCGCGGCGGGCAACGCCCGCCTGGACCAGTGGTTTGCGCCCGAGAAGGGAACGGGCATGCGCCTGTCGTACGGGGGGCCCGGGCACCCCCTGACGCTGTTCGTGTGCGTGCCCCGCGAGTCTATTTCGGCGGGATCTACGCGCCCGCGCCCGCGCGAGAGAGCTGACCCGCGCTGCGCGCCCCCGCAGCGTCGACGAGGCCGGGGGGCCAGAGGCGATGTGCGAGATCACGACGTGGGACCCTGAGCCGCGCATGGAGCTCGCATTCGACTCGGACGCGGCGTACGTCTCTCTTCTTCCCTCTTCTGGCCCGGCCACTTGCCCCAAGCTCACCCTTCTCTTCCCCTTCCTCTCCTTCTCCTTCTCCCCCCCTTGCCCTCGCCGGCGCAGCGTCCTGCGGATCATCCTCAAAGTGCGCGCGTTCCCTGCCCCTCTCTGCCCCGCGCCCAGACTCACCGCTCTCGCCGCTGCCCGCCCCGCGGCCAGTCGTCGTGGCTGCGCGACGCGCTCTCCGAGCTCGACTCGTCGACGCAGACGCTGACCATCATCGGGAACCCCCCGCCGCCGGGCAACCGCGCGCCCCGGGGCACCGCGCCGCCCCGTCTGCGCCTCCGCGCCGTCGGCCAGTTCGGGAGCACGGAGATGGACTACCCGAGCGACTGGGAGGTGCTCGAGACGTGCGAGTGCCCCGTCCCGGTGTCGTTTACGTGAGTGCCTCCGCCCCCCTCCCCCTCCGCCCCTCAGCCGCCGCTCCGTGCGCCCAGCCGCGCCCGCCCCTGGCGTGCCTGCCGCAGGCTTTTGCGTCCGGGGGCCCCAGTGCGGCGCGCGCTCACCCGCTCCGCCACGACACGACAGGTACCGCTTCTCGCACGTCGCGCGCACAATGCGCGCGCTCCAGAGCTCGGTGAAGACGTCCCTGCGCATCGACGACGAGGGGCTTCTGAGCCTGCAGTTCATGATGAGCACCCTGCGGCGCGGCGGGGAGAACGGCACGGCGGCCTTCATTGAGTTTTGGGTGAGAACCGCGTACAGCCCTCCTTTGTGCGCCTGTGCTGACCCAGGCCCTCGCAGTGCCTTCCGCAAGCTGACGATTAAGGGTGAACGCCGGTCTTCCCCCCGCTCGGCCTAGCCATGTATTGATAGTCATTCCGTTATACTAGTCCCCCATGTTTTTGTGCTAGCAATACTCAGTCCGTGGCAAGGGGATGCTCTAAGCATTAAAGGGTGATTACTCCGAAGTACATTAGTGCATTAGAGCAGACCGTCTAGGAAGGAGGTAGTTTTAGGCTTTGGCGCTGCCGCCTCCGGAGTGGGGATAGACGGCCTCGGCTTGCGCTCGGGGAGGTAGTCAGCGATGACAGAGTCGAAGTCCGCCGGGGACTTGGGAACTGCAGCTCCCTTCAGCACGTGCACGCCGTTCGGGGAGTGGAGGCACTCACCAGCAGCCGCGCGCGCCTTGACGGACGCGTCGAGCATGTTGCCCACGATGAGCCTCCGGATCGCCGCGCCGTCGAGCGGGGCGGGCGCGGGCGCCGCCTTCGGGCTGGGCTTCGCGGCCGCGGCCGTGTCGGGGTGCGGCGTCTCGCGGAACGTGCCCGTGGGCGCGGACGCGAGCCCGAGGTGCGCGAGGACGTCGCCCTTGGTGAGCATCCCGCGCACGCCCGTGCCCGTGATCTTCGCGATGTCCGCCTCGCCCATACCGTGCTCCTGCACGAGCCGGAGGACGGAGGGGAAGAGCGGGCGGTCCGTCTTGGGGATGTGCGAGTGTGCCTGGGCGGACGGGGTGGAGGGGGCCGGGGGTGCGGAGGTTGAGGGCGAAGGAGGGGGAGGTGAGGGAGAGGCTTGCTTGGGCGCGGGCGCGGGTTCGTCTGCGGGGACCTCGAGGTTAGAGATGTCGTCGCCCTCCTCTGCGAGGAGCGCAATGGTCTTCCCGACGGGGATGTTCTTCGTGCCGTCCGGTGCCTGCGAGGAGACTTAATGCTTATAACGCATATGAGAACACACTGCGACGCACAATGATCTTCCCAAGAACACCGTCATCCTGGGCCTCTACGTCGATCGTGGCCTTGTCCGTCTCCTGCAATGCGGATTGCACGGTGAGCGGCACGCAAGCAGCGCTAACGCGTGGCAGGTCATCGAAGACGTGTACGCACAATTTCGAGCAAAACGTCACCCGCCGCAAAAGCCTCACCCTCCTTCTTTTTCCACGACGCGATACCACCCTCCGTCATCGTTGGCGACATGGCTGGCATGGCGAATTTGGAGACCGCACTCCGGGCCGCGGTCATGTGCATCCCTGCTCGCACTTTTCAGTAAACGGGCTGCGTGCTGGCACTAGAGGGCTTACATCGTCGGCTCGACGAGGCGCGAAGGGCAGCCTTGGAGACGTGGTGGAGGGGCTGCATGGCGTCGGGGGAGAAGGAGGTGAAGTCGTACGTTCGCAGAGTCCGCGGCGGTCCCCCACCACTCCCGGACGCTGCCGACGCGAGCATAGACGACCCCATCCAATAGAGCTCTATTACATAAGTAATGCCACTTAGTAATTGTTTCTATTTCTAATAGCGTTTATGCTGCCCGGTCTTATCAACGGTCTGGGTGCTACAAATAGTGTTCCCCGAGCACTTCCAATCGTCTGTGACAGCCATCAAGTCGGAGAAAAGCCGGCACGAGGAGAATAGGAAAGAACCAATATTAATGTTCATGAGCACTCACTGTGACCGGCAGCAGCCCTCAGTGTGAGACTCAAAGCCGGGCAGATAAACACTAACATTAAGGGGAAGAGCCTGATATCAAGTGTACCTTTGAGCCGTTCGTAAAGTCTATGGTGCCCTCTATGGCCCTCACAACGTAGTGAAAGGCTGAGCCTATCACTGCGTCAGCGAGGGCCAGTAAGGAGATCGAGCGCGGCCACAAGCGGCGGCAAGTGCCTGGCGCCGGCCCAGCCTGTCAATCCCTCCGGCCCCGCGCGCGGACTCAGTGCCTTTCGCTTCTTACCGTCACCATGAACGCTTCATCTCGTCTCTATTGAGGCCACACACAACAATCGCTGAGCCCGCGGGAGGCGCATACACCTACGGTAAGCGAGCCCTACGTGAACAATGATATGTTACGCTGACCGCGAGCGCGCGAGGTAGGTTTCATGCCCTTTGGCTTAGGAGCGGACGTCCTATCAGCTCGAAGACCCCCCAACAGACTCGTCACCACGCAATCGTTCAACACTCGAGAGCCACGTATCCTCAGTCAGTGGCTCTCACACTCAAGTCCATGTATTCTACTTACTGCGAATGAGGCAGCCCTTCGCCCAAGGACTGAACCTCCTACCCGCTGCAAGTCTATACGAACACAACCTTCAACGCGTTGAAAAACGGGCTTGTTGGGACACTCGGAGAGCCGATGCACACACCAATGAATGCCGCGCTGCAGCGTGCACGGCTAATTGGGACACAATTCTTCTACCGCTTCGGCATGTGCGTATGCCATCCTTCTGCTCCCTCCCCTACCCCGTTCATCCCCTCCCCAGCCATTGCGCGACCCACCAGATTCGCCTTATCCTCGTCTCCTCGGTCGTCATTACCTCCCTTCTCTTCCCCGCTATCGCCAGCTACTACTCTTCCCAAACCCAATATTTTGCCGGCTTTACCCTCCGCGTCCTCGACTCCCTCCTCACCCCGGACGATATCTCAAGCTATTTCGCACAGCACGACCTCCGCCACTTATGGGAAGGGGATTCCGCCCTGCAGACGCGCGAGGACTCGGTCGCTCGGGCGAGGTGTGGCATGGAAGGCGTCTTGCGCGAGGAGCGCGTCCTCGTGGGCAGCGTCTCGCCCGAAGCCGGACTTGGAGCCCTCGACAAGGGTACCCTCTACGCGGCCTTCCAGCTGGAGCGGCGTATCACGGAAGCCCTATCAACACGTGGCATAAGGTGCCTCCAGACCCGTGATGGGTCGTGCTTCTCGCTCAGCCCCTCCGCACTCTGGGGCTACGACGAGCTTGCACTGCTTTCCGACGACAATGTCTTGGACACCATCAATTACTCACAGAACATCACCGTAGCCGGGATTGCCATTACTCCGGATATGGTCCTCGCCGGTCGGGATTTGCGCGACTCGACGTCCAATTACGTCGACTCGTCCACGTTCCTGGTGCTCACTTACTTTTTCCCCGAGAAGGATTGCTTTGGGAACGACGGCCACTTCCAATGGCTCCACGCACTCGAGGATGCCGGCGGAGATGCGGGTGAACTTGTTGTCCTGGCGCAGCAACCGCACCTGATCGCTCTCGAAGTAAGTCGGCGAGTTTCGGTCGTTCGGAGCGCTGGTACATCATGCTGCTTACTTACGCGTCATCCCGACAGCATCGGAAGGACCTGTCTCTACGGAACCGGTTCTCGATGCTTTCGGTGCTAACATACGTGGCGTATACCGCGTTTAGCATCTACTGTTTCGTGCTCTTTAGGAAGATGAATATGGTACACTCCCGGATTGGTCTCGCATTCACAGGAATCGTGGAAGTCGTAGTCAGTACGATCACCAGTGTCAGCGTATGTTCGCTGGTTGGATTCCGCGTGACCATGGTTCCATTGGAGCTGTTTCCGATAATCCTTGTCTTCATTGGCGTGGAGAACATGTCCAGCATTGTGCGTAATTCATCTTGTTTTATCCGAGCGATGTCTAATAGGAGAATAGGTTGAAGCGGTAGTGAAGACGTCCATCTCGCTTCCCGTAAAGGAACGAGTTGCTCAAGGTCTCAGTCGTGCGGGAACTTCGAACACTCTCAAGGTCGTTTCCTACAACGCCGTGCTCGGTGTCATAGCCGTATTCTCCACCGGAGCGATCAGACAGTTTTGCGCATTTTCGATCGTTGTCCTTGTGGCACACTGGTTCCTTGTCCATACGTTCTTTGTCACTGTCGTGTCTATCGACATACAGCGTCTTGAGGCTAGTATTGGCAGCGAACTTTCTGTGGATGTGCTCTCACGTGTATTTACAGCTCGACGAATTGCTGCGTCAGAATGCAAACCTCACCCCTTCAGTCATCGCGGATCCTAGGAAGACGACCTCCACACCCTCCAAGACGAAACTCGGTTCCACCTGGATCGGGGTAAAAAATCTCCTGCGTGGGAGGCCGGCGAAAAACATTAGTTTGTTCCTGGTCAGTGCGCGTGCGACGATTTCGAATGTTTCCCCCCTATTAACTGTCCCTTGTGGCACGATTCCAGTTGCTTGCCATAACGGGGGCGCTGTATTACACCACATCGCCCCAAGCCGTCGGCGGCCAACAAGCATCTAAATCCCTCAATTCCCGCAATCCACTCGCTCAGCTCTCTCTCTCGCGGAACACCGCTCACGACAACGTCACCCCCGCTCAGCGAATTTGGCAGATTCTCAACCCTAGTGAAGGCTCCCTCGTTCACATTCGCATCGAATCCCCCACGATTCTCGTCTTAGGTAACGCCGACACGGAAACACTGGACAACATGACTGCGGACACCGAGAAGCCGACCCGGCCCCGCATCCCTCGCCTATGGAGTCGCACCGTGCGCCCTATCATCTGGCTTCTGAAGACCTTCGTGTTTCCTATCACGGCAACCACGGTGGCCCTATACGGATTACTTCTGTACCTGCTCAAGGACGCCGAGCTTCTCGAAGCACAGCGGAATGCGCCAGAGCCTGACTCTCCCAGTGGCGACGAGGTCTCGACGGCCGAGAGCGGGATATCCTTCTCTACCCTACCACGCGCCTTTGCTACAGATGTCGAGCTCATCGCCTCTAGTGAGGACGGCAAGATCGTCATCACCGTCGGCCTCCGCAATGAGCTCGTTGTCTGGCGCACGGAAACGCAGTCGCATGTCGTAGTGGACACCTCGACTTTCGTCCTCGGAAGTGCTAGCACCCCGTCGGCCGCCACGACCATCACCGCGGTCGCAATGAACGCGTTGGGTAACGTCTGTGCAGTCGGCACGGGAGCCGGGACGATAGCCGTCTTCCTCATTGGTAACCAGCAACTCAAACCCCTCCCCCATTTCCAGCTCGAGCACCTCTCCTCCGGAGTTACTAACCTCCACTTCACCGGAACGCTGAAGTTTGCCTCCGGCGCCACATCTCCCATGCGGCCCGCATCAGAGCCCCCCACCACCCTCACCTGCCAGCTTTACGCGGCGTACGAGAATGGCGCCGTCGTCGAGTGGGACGTGCTCTCGTTCACCAACCCCCGCTATATCACCCCGTCTCGCGCGGCCTCGGTCATGAGATCGATGCTCCTTCCGATTCAGGCCGACGGTCGACTACTCGTCGGATTTTCCCTGGACGACGGGGTCCTGGAACTCTGCAATGTCGAGCGCGCGAACCCCGTCCTCGTCGGAGAATGTCCGATCAGCGGCGGCAACCCCTCGGACCTCGTCGCGCGAGCACACGTGTGCGTCGTCGAGCTGGACGGCGAGAAACGCACAATCCTTGCCGCAGCTACACAGGCCGGCATCATATCTCTATGGGACGTGCACTCCCGCCAGTGCCTCATCATCATCGATGAACCCTTTGGAGATATTGGCGGACTGAAGCTCTCCCCGGTCGAAGTGTCAACATGCACGACATGCGGCGAGCTCCCGGTCGAGAACTTCTCCATCACATTCTCCGTCGGGGACATCGTCCAGTTCTACCGCGCCTATCTCACCCTCCCCACACGGCGTTGCGCGTGTCCTCGCAACATCCCTCAACAAGCTCCCCGTTCCAGTCTCCTTGGAAAACACCGCTCACGCAGTGGAAGCAACGCCTCCGTCGCATCAACAGGGACCAACACTCCCGTCCGCACACGCTCGAGGAAGTCATCCCTATCCTCGTCCCCTCCGAATATCTTCCCCGTTTCAGGCCACGGCGTCCACTCGCGTCGAGTGTCTGAGAAGGACACCCTCCGGCGCGCATCAGAGACGTTCCTGATCAACAACCCGGACTACTACGAGTACGAGACGCCGATCGGGCCGCAAGACGTGACGCCTGCCTCGAGCTTCCTCGCCGCGCACACACAGCCGTCGATCTGGCAGAGCCTCGTCGTCGTCCGCGTCGCGGAGACGACCGTCGAGCGCGGCGGCTGGGACGTCGGGCACGACAAGATCGTCGGCATCCGCCGCCGGCCCCGCGCGCCGCTGCCCCGCCGCACGAGCTCGGACATGAAGGCGCAGCTCGCGGCCGAGCAGGCGGGCGGCCTCACCGCGGCCGCGCTCGACCGCTGGGAGCTGTGGACGTTCGACCCCCTCGAGCGCCGCCTGCAAGCGTCGCCGCTCCTCGCGCTCAACCGCTGGTCGTCGCCGCCGCGCCCGAAGCACAAGGCCACGAGGAGCGGGAGCGCGCTCGCTGGACCGGGCGCGGGCGCAGGCTCGGGACGCGTCACCGCGCCGCTGCCCAAGCGGCGGGGCGTCGTCCCGCGGCTGCACTTCACGCGGGTGTCGCCGTTCTTGAGCACGCCGTCGTGTTGTCTTGCTGGTTTCGGGAACACCGTTGGCCTCTTCAGGTTCGACCTCGATCGGAAGCGCGTGGGCGGGTCGAGCTCCGGCTCGCCGCCGAGGCCTCCGAGGGACGGCCGGCCGCTGGGGGGCAGGGAGGACTAGGTGGGTGCGGCTTAGACTATAGACTCGTCTCCGACGACGACCGCAGCGCTGCCTGTTAGATGTATACGATACACGGACTCTGTATAATGTGCGCGGGCGCCTAGAGGGCGCGCGCATCGTCATGATTCGTACGTTCTGGTTCACGCTATGTACAGTCTTTCTTGCAGGCATCGCCATATATTCTTCTGTATGATAGGAAATGTAAACAGTACGGAACCTATTCACCCGCCTCAATATATAGCGATTATTCTGGGAACACGGGCCCAGTTTCCATACTGAGCATGCTTTGAATCTCCGACCTCCGAACCATTGGGTTCGGGAGGCTGGGGCGGTCAGCCTTTTGCAAGGCACCATCCACCATTCTACTATATCCTCCCCTCACGTCTCACAGACCTCCCACACTACGTCGCGCCAGGTCCCCTACATAAATTTCTCCTGTGAGTCCCTTCTTTCCCCTTTATCATTCTTTTAACAGTTGTACTAATAGCTCAGCTAGTAGTTTCTCGCAAGCAACCGGACCTTCACCCCTATAAATCCTATCAACAGCCACAGCTACAGCTCGGTTGTACGTATCCACCGAAGTTGATAGGAGGCATACTTACTCATTGGCCATTATCAGCATAACGACATGGATTGGCTCCATCAACACTGGAAACAGGTCTTGGACACTCACGCTAGTACCCAAGTAGACCAGGAGGCCGCTACTCTGGAGCATGATCTTGGCGGACTGCAGGGTGCTCGCCTTTCGTGGATCTACCCACCCCACCTCGGCTTCATGGTCAAACCTCCATGGCTGTCCCCGCCCGTGCTGGGAATGTCTAGTGGCCTCGACACGAGGGCGGAACAACTGGCTGAGGCTGGCCACCCCGATGGTTCAACAATCACTGTCGACCTGGACTACTCGGTCGATTATATGGATGCTACAATGATCAACCAGACCTACGCCACCAACCTGTCTAAGGATCGTCCTGAGCTCGATATCGTTGTCGGCAAGATCATGGCAGCGGGCCGTCCGACACAAGAATCGGCGCAAACAATCCTGGCTGTCGTGACGCTCAAGTGCACCTCTTCTAGCGCTGTGGTATCCTTTGCTCAGCTACTCAACCACATGCGGCAGGCAGCTAAGCGTAAGTCTGCTCTCGACTTTGGTCAGCCCCTGCTAGGAGTTCTCGTCCTCGGCGGCACCGCGCGCAGATACCAAATCAATCCTGGTCAACACGCGGCGGGTTCCGGGCTCTTCGAAGTCTACGACGTGGACCGCGGCTGTCTTGTCGATCCCAAGGACCCAGTTATACCGGAGTGTGGCTTGGAATCGGATGGGCGGGAGTTGAACGAGTGGTTTGATAAGCAGGCCAAGCACTTTCGAAACATGTAGTCCCCAAACTTGTGATGTATAATTGGTGCACTCCTATTATCTACCTTACCTCCATTCGTCTCTCCCGGTGGTGTGATGCACAGTTGAAGGGTGTCCAAGGATTGTCAACCATGGGATCATGCAAGAGCAGCGAGCTTGGGGTGTGTATTGTTGACATTTCGACTGTGGTCCCTAATGAAAATTTATATCATCCACGGATTATATGTCATCTGCGAACTTAAAGGCTCTCGACATAATAATCTAGCTCGGACAAAACTTGGGGTTCTGAGGAGTGCACGCAATGCCACGTATGGGAGAAGATAGGGGTTCAGAAGCGAAGGCTGACTGTCGCACTGGAACAAGCCTTGTGTGTTTGTACTTGGAATGAGCTGTGTCAAGCACCAATACAAGACAGTGTCTGCTCTGTGCTAAAGATCAATCCATTGTTATGTTGGCTGTCTCCAGATATAGCTACTGCAGTAACTCCTATGGTACAAATATTTACGATGTCCTGACGACGATGACGACGCAGACGACGACGACGGTGTCGCGGACATGTTCATGCTGGTATGCACCACCAGGATTCCCCTCTCTGATTAGGACAGGTTAGGGACATCCAAGCGGATAGTTTTGGTACCTATGCTCACCCTGTGCCCGCGAAATGCCAACAGTCCCCTCCGGTGAGCCATTGCTAGCTGCTCCTCGAAATGTTGCCTGCCTATCCGTACACTGTTCGCTTCAAGGTCCACGACAACGGCCGTTAACGTTTTGATGCGTCCGAGGGCTTCATCGATGCGGTGCCAGGACTGATCGGCCACGCCTGAGTGGGCGTTGAAGAGGCGGGGGAAGTGGAACGTGACCCGTTCCAAGAGGGGGAAGTTCCCTGCGCTGAGGATCTCAACCACCGCCTCGGAAGCTCGCCACAGTGCCGCCGACAAGAGGTACACGTCGTATTCACATACGGGGGATGGGCCATTGCCACCCGACGAATCAGCGTCTTCCAGCGATGGTAGGTCGATCTCGCCTGCGTAGGAGAAGCTGAATAGGAGGGACCGTAGCGACGGGCACAATGTCAAGCCGATCTGGCACCATTGTCCGTGAAGCGCTGCAAAGAAGGGGCCGTTAACGATGATTGTTCTCGTAAGTGGCTTCGAGGGATAGGATACTTACTGTATGTTTCCCCGTCGCGATGCATCAGGTTAATCCTTACGATCTTCACGGGAGAAAGCAACCTGGCGGCCGATTGGACTAACGCTCCCATGTACGCGATGTTGGCCAGATCGGCGCGTGGCCACAGGTTGATCGCTTCGAGGGCCGACCTCGATAGATCTTGTAGGCGTGTGGAACCGTAGGAGGGTAGAACCCATAGGGGGGGCATTGCACGGGCGGTCAGGGATCGAATCTTCGTCTGCTTGAAGAGTGCATCGAGGAATTCTTCTCCTGAGGTGTAGTAACGCATGCCTATCGACGGGAAATCAGAGGACAGATTGAGAGAAAGCGTATCGACAGAAGAGAATAGAGAAATGAATGCGAGGAGGCCATCCACGCTGTCCTCTATATATAAGGCCGACTGGATCGCTAGAAAAGTAAGGGAAGGGCGATTGGAGGGTAATTGGAAGACCTTGCCGACTAAACGCAGGTTTGAGATAACCAAGACTTGCAAACGAGGCAACATGTGTAGAACGGAGGCCAAAGCATGGATCTCGAAGGGAGGGCTCGCGAAGAAAGGCTTTTCTGCGTATGAATTGAAGCATTGGTACATCAAAGAGCTTAGATATAGCTCTTGAATATAAGGCCCAAACGATTCACGGGGAAAGTAGTGGGTCAAAGAGCAAAAGAACGCTGTCATGGCTAGTGTCATAGCCGTAACATGGACCTTTCTTAAAAGATGGAAACGACTAGCATGGAGCCATGACTTGCAAACTAAGGTGAGAATGGAAAGGGTTGAAGGATCGTCCCTGTATTCTTCGATGATCTGCAGATCGAGCTCCGTAGGTAACTTGGGCATGGCTAGGAACATTCAGCAGTGATCAGAGGAAAACTTTAGCATCGTATAATCATTGTAAGTACTGGAAAGGCTCACTGTCACTGAGTGCTTGTCCGTTTTGTCGATGTGTAGGCGGTCGGGCTTGATAGATGTGCAGTCAAAGGAGGCAACAATGGGAGAAAGAGGATGGTCACGTGTAGACGAGCTAGCCGAGCTTGCTGGGTTGAACGACGAACCTCCTGCAGTCTCACGCGTTTGCATACAGACGAAGAGTGTCCAGCATATGGATACATCTTTCCGCAATCTGCGACAACCTGTACAACGGGAGCATGGGCCCTCTCTAGGTCTACAACAAGTTAGATAAGTAGTCTTCTTCCTGTACCCACTCTTTCTGTCTCCGGAAGAGCACATCGCTATGCCGCAGGGCTGGCCGCTGGAGGAGCGCCGGCAGTTGTGCTTCTCCCGTAGGAGGGCACAATTTGCCGGCTGCCGTCCATGAATGCCTTAACCTGGTCCTCGGTGATCTTTGCTCTCGTCTAGATTGCGGGTGGTCAGGTTAAGCGCCCATTGAGCCATCGATTCGAATTCAACACGTACGTCCTGGAACCCCTTCACGAAGTCCTGGAGGATCTTGATGCATTTTGCCTTCAGTTCTCCGGTGAGGAGTTCTCCTTTCCGGTAGTCCTACGCGGGAGACGATCAACCAACGCAATCGCTTGCCACCGCGCGCGCCACACTCACCTCGCCCATCTTCTTCCACTCTTCGTCATCATCGAGGAAGAAGCCCAGGTACTGGTACGCGACGTCGACATCCGGGTTGCCGCCGAGGCGGCGATGCTCCTCGACGGTCTCCTGGCCGCCGGAGAAGCCGTGCTTGTTGACCTTGTTCTTGATTTGCGCCGGCGTGTCGGTCATGTAGATGCTAGAGTTCGTGTCCGACGCGCTCATCTTCGTCTGCGGGCCCTGCAGCGCGGGGAAGAACTTGGCGTGCAACAGTGCCGGCTTCGGGTACTTCAGCTTCGCCGCGACGTCTCGCGTGAGGCGGAAGTACGGGTCCTGGTCGATCGCGCAGGGAATGAGGCATGGGATGTCCGACTTGGTGCCGAAGATTTGGGGGAAGGAGTTAGAGAAGGATGGCGCGGCCTGGATGGATGCGAAGTGGATTTTCCCAATGTTATCACTGTGCGCAAGACATTGAAGATCTCAGTTTGTGCTTGTTCGGATGGATAGTGGTCTCAAACATAAGTGGGACAGAGACTGCTTTAAGGCCGTGTTCAAAGGCAGTGAAGGCATGGCAAGCTCATACCCAAGTGGAAAGCCACTTGCGTATGCGTTTCCCTGCTCACACCTTCATACCAATGCCCCTCTCATAATAGCGCCTGGTTGCTGCGAACCGCTCGCCAGGAATGGGATGTGGCCCCGCGCATTACAGATACTAGGCCACCTCTGCGGACTTTCCTCGCCAACGTGAAGAAAGCCCGAAGATGTCCTATAGGCTTGGGGGTCTGTGTACACGGAACCTGCTCGCGAAGGGGTCCGCCCTCGAGATTCACAGCTCGACGGGGCCGGGCCCGTGCACCCATTCCTCGCCCAACAACTCTCGCAGAACAAAAAATGCCACTCACGAGTCGTTGAACCCAAACGTCGCCTTGGCCTGGTTGATCGTGATCTGGCGCGAAATCTTGGAGACGTTGCGGTAGAACGCGCCGCCGACAAAGTCATAGTCGCTGAAGATGAACGTCTTCTCGAGCCGGAAGCCGACCGCGATGATGTCGCGCGCGTTGCGCTTCGCGAACTCGTACGTCTGCTCCGGCTTGAGCTCGTGCTTGAACAGGAACTTCTCGTCGTCCGTCAGCTGCACGACGAGCGGCACGTCGAACACGTCCTGCAGCCACCTCCCCGCCGGTCAGTCAGCATGGTCTCCAGCGCAGTCGGTCGGCGATGGGCCCCTCTCTCTCCGCCCGCCACTGCCTCCTTCCCTCCGCCACCCACCACGCCCTGGCCGTCCACAGAGACGAACAAGACTCACTTGGTGAACAGGAACGGCACCATGTGCCCCAGGTGCATGCTATCGCTGCTCGGCCCGCGGCCGGTGTAGAGGAAGAACGGCTTGCCCTGCTCGTACCGGTCGAGGATCCTGTCGAGCTCGCGGTGCGAGAAGAACATGCCCCGGCGGAGGAAGATGTGCGGGAGGTGGCCCGTGAGCCGTTCGAACCGCTCGAGCAGCGCAGCGTCGACACGCCGCGTGCCGAACTGGTCGATGAGCTTGTCGTAGTCGATCGCGAGCTGCTTCCCATCCGCGGAGACAGAGCCCTGGACATCCCACGGGGTGACGACCTGCGCCTGAGCGCCATCCGTCGCGGGCTTGACAGGGGTCGCGTCGACCTGTTCTGGGTGTGGAGGGACGACAGATGTTCCTTGAGTTGGTTCGACGGACATGGTAGCAAGGAAGGAGGGAATTAGGACGCCAACAGATGTGACTCGGACGAGGAAGAAACTTCGGAGGTTGACTGTGGCCTGTGCATGTGCATGATCATCCGCAACTTTGTTATCTTATTTAGATCGAGCTTATTTTCACGTCGACGTCTCTCGGTCGGGCCGGGCGCACACTTTGCTCACAAGATGTATGACGATACTGTATCTGGTATTGCATGGATGGAGAAAGAATTGATGTATGGGTACAAGTTGCTACATGAGACGTCAATAAGTGGGATTGATATGTACGTGAGTATGAGGAGCCATTATCGTAGTTTGTGTCGAAGGGAATGTAGGGGGGTTCATACAGCCTGCCAAAGGTGTCCATGATTTTCTCTAACTGCGCCCCCGGCCCACACCACCAACCCAAAAGTTAGTTGCACCCTTGGGCAACATGACCATATCGAGATATGATGGGTGGAGGGAGGGCGCGCTGACATGTGTCAGGGGGTGCACGATCACGGCTTGCGGAATTCGACAAGCACGGTGTAAATCGTGTTGAACGCAGTGTAGATCTCTTCACGGATCTAATTGGCCAGGCACAGCGCACGTTAGCGAACGTGCCCTACGGGACCATGCAATATCTCCGATGGAGAAGAGCAACGCTCCACGTAAACGAAAGAGAGTTGGCTACTTTACCTTGGCACCGGTCAACACGATCTTGCCAGAGACGAAGATCAGAAGCACGACCTTAGGCTTGATCATACGGTAGATCAAGCCAGGGAAAAGCTGCGGACGACGTCAACGGCAAGCACATTATCGAGAGCAAGCAGACGCACTTCAGGCTCGTACGAGCTGAACTGTCCGTGGCTGTATGCAAGACCCTCCAGACGGATGGGGAACTTCACATCACACGAGCCGACGATGTTCTGGATCTTGAACTCCGAAAACTTCGCGTCGAAGCCGAGCTTCTGCACGATGCGCGCGTATTTGCGCGACGCAAGGCGCGAGTCGTCTTCGGACTTCGCACCGGTGACGACCATCTTGCCGGAGGCGAAGATAAGTGCGGTCGTCTTCGGGTCGCGGATACGCATGATGACGGCGGCGAAACGCTATAGATAAAGCACGACGGGAAGTCCGACGGCTTTACATTAGAGGTTGAATAGCACCAACCTTAGGGTTGTACTCGGCGTTGCGCGCGTGCAGCGCAATAGTCTTCAGGTCCAGACGACAGTCAAGATTGACCGTCGCGACGATGTTTTGCAGCGTAGGGACGATGCCATCGACCGCGGTGATAGTTTGCTGCTCAAGGGTGAGCGGTGCGGGAGTGGCGGGGGCAGCGGCGGGCGGTGAGGAGGGCCCCGCAGTCGGCTGCGACGCGTTGACGACGGTGGGGGACTGCGACTGAGTCGCGGGCTGCTGCGACTGAGCGGGCTGGGTGACCTGCGATGGCTGGGGCTGGGAGGGGTAGACGGGAGCGGGGCCCGGGAGCGCAAGGTTCGTCGGCCCGGGGAGGTAGGGGTTGGTGGCGAAGGGGAGAGCGAGGCCATTGGCCTGCTGGGGCTGGGGCTGCGTTTGACCGTACGGCTGAGGCTGGCTCTGCGGGTACTGCTGAGTCTGCGCGGGGGCAGAGCGACCGAAGGTGACTTGACGAGTGGAGAATGGGATGGACATGGTGGTACGCGAAAGACCAGGAATTTCAAACCGTGGGAAAATACAGCCGGGGGGGAGAGAGCGAACCCGCCGCCCCCCGGCTCCTTATATACCACCGGTTTCAGACTCCGCTCCAATCCGGTGATCGCGTATATTTTCTCGATCAATCCTTATCATGACTCATCTCTTCCTTTCTGACGGCCTCCGCAACCGTCTCCATCGTCGTCCTCGTCCCCTTCCTCGCCGCTCAGGCCATCCCCGCCGTCCACCTCCCCTCTCACCATCTCTCTCTGTCTCAGCCATCCTGACGGGCTCGTCGCCTTTGAAGTCTTGGGAGGAAATGAGGTCGTAGAAGACGAATCGGGCGGACAATGAGCGGAGTGGTGGCGCAGATGCAGCTGATTACTCTCTGGCGCCGGCGACCACATTGGACTTCTGGACGGCTTCCCTATCAGTGCTGCGTTTTCGTTCCCCAATCTTCTTTCCAAACGTAGCAGTATTCTTCTCATCTAGTTTTTTCCCTCCCTTTGTCTTCCGAGTACACCGGCGCCATTTGCCCGCCCGAAATCTTTCTGCGTTCACCGGGCGCTGTTGGATCCAGGGAACGCCGAGTCCGTATAATTACGACGTAGTACAGCAGAATACACGATTAGATAGAGCTATAAAGTTACGCATGCGGAGACCATCTGTCCAGTGGGCGGAAGGGCAACGAGCAGTGCGCGGGCGACGCATCGAAGGGGAGGGAAGGAGAAAGCGTCCCCGCCTACTGCTCAATCAAACTCAAACGTGTCCCTGTGCTCCTCCGCGACCGCGACGTGTCGCAGGAGCGGATCCAGTGATGCCAACTCGTCTTTGATCCCCGCCCGCGCGCAATCGTCCAGCTCCTTCAGCAGTGTCGCGATCAATTTCTACGTGGGCGGGGTTGGCAGATTGCAGCAGGTAAGTTGGATGCCGCAGCTCACGCAGAAGGCGATGCGCGTACCTTGAGCTTATGGTCGATCTGCCTAACTGTATCGCCCAGCGTGGACGTCCAGCTTGGTGGAGGACTTCCAGGACCCACGCCGTATATCGAGTTCGCGCCGCCACCGGATCCGAGCATCGTTGCGTGCGCGATCCCCCAGAGACTGCTGTCGCCATCGCTCACCGTCTCCGTGCCCGAGAATAGATATGAGACGCCGGGGTGTGGGGACAACAGCCCAAGAGGACCAGTCATGCTATTGCCTCCTCCGGGGAAAGGCGAGGGCCCAAGAATTTTGGAAATCTTGTTGTAGAGCTCCGAAAGGACATCTAAGAGGGAAAGTAGTGTTTGATGATAATCGAATGGGAAAGGCTGTTTCGGGACTTGAGGACGAGGCGGGGTTGCCAGAAGGAACGGGTACGCACAACGTGGGGTAGAGACATGTACGACTCTGATGAGTCGGCGTATGAATGGGCATAATCGGCGCCAGGAGGTCGTTTAGAACCTCGGCCTTTGAATAATCGCTGCAGGTGTGTGCACGGTATAGCAGAGTGAGGAATACGGAGGTGAAGAGACACGTACAATCTTCGGTTTGTCCCCCTCCTCCTTCAGAAGCTCATACTCCGAAAGCACATTGGACAACCCCCGCAAGAGATCTTGAGGCTCCTTGACGTCGAACTGGTTTGCTAGCGCCATTCCGAGGACAGCAAACCGGTATGTCCTATCCCATGTTTGCAACGCCCCACACGTCCAATGTGTCACGGAACTCACCTCTGCTTCATGGCCACATTACTGAACGTCCTGTCCAGCTCCGTCCGTGTGATCATGATAGTGTGGAACCAGTGACTCCGCCTATTGTGCGCACACGCCCAATGAGCCCCAACACGAGCAGAGGCGACCAAAAAGAAAGACAACGCACCCTTCGTGAACGCTCCGCAAATAGGTCAGGGTGATGATCCTCTTCTTGACGAGCTCCCTGAGAAACTCGACCGAGGTGCCCTGGCCGTTCGTGGAGGCCGCGCCAACGCCGTCGCTCTGGAGTGACTGGACGTCCCACTCGCGTGTCGGCATCGTCGCCGTGGTGGGTGTTGGCGCGGCGGAGTAGGGGAGGCCGACCACGGACGAGACGGCGCTGCCGGGGAAGGAGGAGGGGGGCGCGCCACCAGCCGCAGCGCTCGCGGAGGACTTGAAGCTGGTGAGGAGGTTCTGGGCGGAGGACTTGCGCCGCATGGCGGGTCGCTGGCCCTCGGAGATGGGCGCCATGGAGGTGAACGAGGACATGGGCGATGTGTCGCAGCCTGGTCTGTGTTCAGGTGAGCCTGCGTGGCAACCCCGCCGGGGCGAATCGTGATGGGAGGGAAGCGAGTGCTGGGGGTGGGCGGAAGCTGTTCAGACAACACGGTCCTCTTCGCGTGGCAAGCAAACAACCCGACGGCGCAAGTACTCGACTATCCTTGAGCTTACCTCCTTTAGCCGGCCTTCTGGCCCGGGTAAGCAGCGGATAAGCCCGTCTTACTCGGGATCTTAGCGAGTAACTAGCAGCCGCAATCTAATCAGCGATCGCGTCTTTTCAGCCCGTCTGGGCAAGGGTTTTCGCCACTCCGCCTTGTTTTCAACCCATCCACACACTCCGCACACCCCTGTGTCAGACAGACCTTCGCCATGGCCGACATCAGTGCTATCGGAAAGCAGTTCACCGACTTCTACTACACGACCTTCGACACGAACCGTGCTAGCCTCCAGAACCTCTACGTGCGTCGCTAAGCCCTCCTCATCGCGATTGCCTGTGGCTCACAAGTCCCCGTCCCGCGAGCAGCGCGACATTTCCATGCTCACGTGGGAGGGCACGCCAATCTTGGGTGCCAGCAACATCGTAGAGAAGCTGACGGTGCGCACATTAGCCATAAACCCTGCTTGCCGAAGCTCAGACGCCCCCGCTTTCTAGTCCCTGCCGTTCGAGAAGGTCCAGCACAAGGTCACCACTCTCGACGCGCAACCTTCTAGCCCCGCTAGCGCGAGCATCCTCGTTAGCGTAACGGGCTTGCTGGTGGTGCGCATGATTGTTCGCGAGTGCCTTTCTACATCTCATGATACGCGACCCTTTTCAGGTGGACGATAGCCCGAACCCCCTCCAGTTCAGCCAGGTCTTCCAGCTAATACCCGATGGCGGCAGCTACTACGTGTAAGCTTTCTCATTCCGATCGGCGATGCCTGTGTTTAAACGCTCCCCACAAGTTACAATGACATCTTCCGCCTCAACTACGGCGCGTAATCGGGTCCGCGCCACCCTTGCTTTCCACGCACGAGTCTACTGAAGGATTAAATACGTACACGAAGAAGTCACGACGAGATGTAGGACGGTTGGCGGAGTGCTCCGAGGAGAGGGGGAGGACAGTGTTGTACCTCATAGTTTGTCGTTTTTAATGTCACATCTCAGCGTGTCTCTCCGCGCCCACACCCCCACCCCGC
Organism: Porogramme epimiltina; assembly: GCA_900155495.1. Lineage (NCBI taxonomy): Eukaryota > Fungi > Basidiomycota > Agaricomycetes > Polyporales > Polyporaceae > Porogramme > Porogramme epimiltina. The sequence continues at coordinate 29,539 of FTLJ01001076.1, forward strand.
TCGACCTGCCCGTCGTTCCGGTGTACGCTCCGGGACGAACGCAAGCCCATCCTCGAGGTGTGCATCGGGCGGATCTAGCCGTCGCGTCGCGAGCGCTCCATCGTGCACGCCTGCCGCTACATATGCTCTGAGTCCGAAACCCCTGTATTCCTGTGCGCGAACCCCCGCAGCCGCCGCTTACACACCACGCCCACCATGGCATGCACCTCACGCATTCTCCGACATACGATACACCCTCGCCAGCACCTCCCCACCACCCCGCCGTAGATCCGGACCCCAACGTGCGCCCCAGCATTCCACGCGATGAGTCACAGCAGCACGCCCGGCGCGGACGGGAGAAGTCTTCACTCAAGAATCGGACAATCGCTCCGCGCGTGGGTCCCGCGCCGGCTCCGCGAGCCCAAGGGCATAAATACTGCCCCCGCCGGAGGCACCCCCGGGGCACTCAAGATTTCCGCTCCGTTCGCTGTCACCAAAACCAGGATGACCCGCCCGATGTTGAACGACAGCCAGGGCCCGGAGGGCCGCGCCGTGACCGTCTTTTGCGGGTCCTCGGCCGGCAAGCGACCCGCGTACACGAACGCGGCGGTCTGTGCGTGTCCCTTCCTCGTTCTCGCTCGCGCGCCACAACGATGGAAGACGAGGTGGCTGACGTTTTTTGGTTTGATCTCGCCGGGCAGCACTCGGGAAGGCGCTCGCGCAGGCGGGGCGGCCGCTCGTGTACGGAGGCGGGTCCGCGGGGACGATGGGCGTCGTGTCGGGCGCGGCGCTCGAGGAGGGCGGGGAAGTGACGGGCGTGGTGCCGTTCGCGATGGTCGCCGTCGGCGGGGAGATCGACCAGGTGCGCGGGACGAAGGGGGCGCATGTGCTGCTCAAGGAGGCGGGACGGGAAAAGGTGCGTCCCGCTTGTCATCGCTCTTGAGCGGGGGAAGCTGAGGGTGCGCCATGTCTTCCTAGGCAGAAACGGTGAGCTTTCGAACTTTGATGGTATACAATCACGATAGACATGGTGCTGAGACTGGGGAGTAGATCATTGTGAACTCGATGCATGAGCGCAAGGCGGAGATGGCGAGGCGCTCCTGTGCTTTCATCGGCCTGCCAGGCGGATTTGGCACATTTGAAGAGGTAAGACGCTCATCCCAGCACAATGGTGTACCGTGCGCTCATTTACTCTGCTCGCAGGTCTTAGAGATGGTCTGCTGGTCGCAGATCGGCATCCAAAGCAAACGTACGTGCCCGGTCCTCATCTGCTCCTCCCTAATCTCTGATCCCATGCCAACCCTGTCTACAGCCGTCCTCTTGCTGAACGTACACGGTTTCTGGGACCCCCTCAAGCAGCTCGTCCAGAACGGCATCGAGAGCGGCTTCATCCTCCGGCAGAACGAGCGTCTCGTCCGATACGTCGACGGCCCCGCGGATCATACCGCGCACGACGACTTCGACTGGGGCAAGGCGGCGATCGACGCACTCGACTCGTGGGAGGCCGTCAGCGCGAGCCACTTCTACAACTGGCATCTGCGCAAAGAGGGCGAGAAGGACGCCGACTCGCTAGGAGCGGCGTAGCTCGGGTGTTGTAGTTTGTCTGTGTAGACAGGTGTGTGTGTATTCCAATGTACCAAATGTGTCCATCCGAGACCGTATCCAAGAGGAGGTGTATGTGCATCAAACCAAGACGAAAGAAACTCCTACAGCCCTCCGCGCGACCCGCGTCACTCCCAGCCCTCCTCCCCGCTCTTCCGCCCCCTAAAGTTACACTCCACAAGTAAGGGCACGACGTCCGCCTCCTCCGGCTCCCCGTAATAATCGAGGAACGCCCACCCGCGCACGCGCACGTCCGCGCCCCCGCCCTCGCCCTCGCCGAGGCGGTCGAGCAGCCACCGCCCGAGGCGCGCGTTCACGCCCTCGACGCCGAGCCCCCAGCGCGGCCACCCGAAGCCGCGCGCGACAGTCGGCGGAAACGCAAACGGGAACGACGCCGCGGAGAAGTACGAGATGTTGAGCACGGGCCCGGGCGGGGCCGTGCCCGCGTCCGCGTCCGCGGGCGGCAGGAGCAGGTTCGCCGCCGCGAGCTGCGTCTTCTCCGGGATGGAGAGGAAGGACGGGATGGCGTACCTGCGGGCGCGCGCGGTCGCGGTCAGCCCCCATCGGGCGCAGCGCAGATCAGGGCGTCGTCCCCACCGGCAGCACTCACCAGTCCTGCGTGCGCACGAGCGTGCCCTTGAGCGTCCACTCGAAGCCCGCCTTCTCGCTGTCCGGCCACGCCGTCGGGTGGATCCCGAGGCCCTCGAGCCCGCCCTCCCAGCCCGCGCCGTCGCCCCCGAACCGGCTGAGCATGACCGCGCGCCCGCGCACCTCGCCGAGCGCCGGCACGCGGTTCTCGAGGAACCAGAGCGCCCAGCCGCCGGGGCCCGCCGCGATCTCGTCGTGCACGCGCTGCGAGAAGACCGGGGGCGGCGTGCGCGCGAAGTCCTCCTGCTTGAACGACGCGACGAGCGCCTCGCGGCGCCCCGCGGGCGAGGTGAGGAAGGCGTGCAGAGCGGCGAGGATGTCGCGGAAGGGCGTGCGCTGCGGGTAGACGCCGTGGTAGGCGACGAGGTGGTCGTCGACGACGGCGAGGCGGATGTCGAGCACGCGGATGCCGGCTTGGAGTTGCGTCGCGAGTGGGGTCTCGAGTGACTGGCATTGGGAGATGGGCCAGCCGTAGAAGGCCATTCTGCCGGAGAGGGGAGGTGTGAGCGAGCAACGCACGCCCTTTGACGTGGTGCGACGCACGTGTCATGGGTTCCTGCCGTAGACGTTCAGTTCTCGGAATGGAGGAGATAGACGCGCCGAGCTAACCTGGAAGGAGTAGAGATGACAACGGCAACGAGTCTGGCATCTCGGACAGGAAAGACGCCATATCCCTGCGCGGTAACACCAGCATCTTGTAATGATTCTTCGATGCCTAACGTTGAAGCATCATGCGTGAACTCGTGTCCGCGAAGTTGACAATCCTGAAACTACCTTGGTCTTGTAAACACGCCATGGGGAGTCGGAAGGAGTACGGGCGGCCTTCCACTTTGCGCACGCGTCGAGTCGCAGGACTACGGTGGAGACCCCAGCCCCAGGAGTTGTAGGGCTTTCCACCTTTTCCCCTGAACCTCCGAGGGCGATCCCGACGGAGGCGCTGGCTCGTATGATGGAAGATGTCGACGAGGCATGTGGGAGAACGATCAGCGAAGTTGCCGCTTCTTCATTGCCCTTCTCGTGTAGTGAAAACAGCAGGGGTTCCGTTGTGCCGTTGGTCAAGGTGAGTGTGACCCGTTTCGAGAACATTGTGAGACTTGTATGAAGTCGAACCGGTTGTTCCGTGTTGTTCTAGTAGTGTTGTGCCTAGGGGTATCAGTATTAATGGAGCGCGTTAGTCTATGCGCTCAGTAGGCCCGCAATTGTGAGTGTGTCCCTCGTTGTGGTCGTCAAGAGACAACCCGGAGAGAATGACGCCGCGTGTCACCCAATGTCGAAACGGATGACAGCAGTCTCAGGCAGCAAGCGTCTTTTTGGGCTGTCTTTTGGGACGAGTGGCAGTGCCCGCACAGAAGTCGCCATGTTTAGACAACATGTCCTCGCCGTGGGGCACAGTCCATTCCGGCCTAGGCAAACAGCCTTAACTTCTAAGTCAAAATTTTCGGAACGTCGGGTGACTATTTATACAGCAAACGGGAAGCCAATGCAAGAGAAGATATAGATACACCTACTATACAATCTCATGGCACGTAATGTTCGTAAATCATCAGAAAACGATGATTCCAGGTATCTGTCCGAAGTTAACCCTTCCACAGCATCTCCAGCCCCAACCCATAGCCTAACAGCTAGCCAAACCACGCGAAACGAGCTCGTTCCCCGCTTTGATGAAATAGTAGTCCCCTGAAAGCCCGATGTCGTCAAAAGGGCACGTCGCGGCCCGAAAAAGGAATCACGGCTCACCATACACGATCCCTGTTAGGTTGTTCTGCGCTGGGTTGTTGACCGTCCCGTTCGAGAGCAGGCTCTGCCACGTCGGCGCCCACGCGAGCTTCGTGTTGTCGCTGATGATCTGCAGGCGCAACGGGAAGTATTGTCAGAGGAAAAGTGACTGGGCATGAACAGGGAGAAGCGGACCTTGATCGCAGACGCGGTATAGTATGCAGAGCCGGTGAAGTTGTGGATGGCGTGCTCCTGCTGGGCAAGAAGAAGCATGCCGTTTGCCGCGATCATGGCCGCCGAGGAGTCCGCGGGGCGCGGGGGTACTAGGGGTGCATTGAAGTCCCTGCCGGGAGGACGGGTTATGCACACGCTACTCGGCAGAACAGTGTCGAATACGTACCACGGCACGACACCATCAGAGGGGAGGTTGTCGATGAAGTAGTCTGCCATGCGGCGGGATGTCTCGATGTATGCGGTGATTTGCGTGTTTTTGAACACTGGCGTGAATTTGCTCAGTGAGATATCCAGATAGGGAGTCTTGTGACTCACTGTTTGCGAATCCGTATATTCCCCACGCCTGACCCCGACTCCACGTGCTGCAAAACGGATCAGTGAAGCACATCCGGATATCCTTGGAAAAGGACGGCTTACCTGTTATCGGCATAACCCTGAGACGTGCGTTGGCGAATGACTGCACCCGTGGTGGAGTTGTAGTCGACGACGTGGAAGGAGCTGCCTAATGCGGAAGATGAGAAGCGGCGCCGGGTGGAGAAGAACTGAGGGAAGGCGCACCGTCCGCGCGCACATGATTTTGCATCGTCTTGTTTGCATGGGAGATCGCCATCTCGCGCAGGGTGTGGTTCCCGGTAAGCGCTTCCGATGCGAAGAATACCTGGAAGAAAGAATCGATTAGGATGCGAGGCGGCAGTTTCGGCAGGACGTACCTCGAGATTCATCATGTTGTCAATGATGACCTGTCAAAGTAGAGACGCGTTGAACATCCCCTACACTTGGAAGGACTCTATTTTGTGTTACCTGGAAGTCTGTAGGGTCCGACGAATCCCAGCTCCGCGTGCAGCCCACAATGGCGCTGAAACGCTTCGCGAGATCAACCGAAAACGCATTTACTGCGGTAACCGCCGTCTGATTCTGCGGGTCCCTGTCAAGTTGGACTGTCGGTTTTTCCGAAGAACTGGGTGCGATGTGCAGGAACGTACACGAGAAGCTCATCCATGAACGGGAAGCTCACGAAGCCCACGTCGTGCTGGAGGTTATGATTGACCGCTTCCAGAGGGATCTCCGGGGTCGCCCACGTCCTGCCCAGCTGCAGCCACTGGTCCGCATCTCCCACGTCCGACTGGGTACAAAGCTTCGTGCGCTCGTACATCGCGTAGAGCGTCGACGGGAAGAAGCCCGTGGTCCAGCCGTCGGGTTGGAACCATATCCACTTGCCCTGCACACGGTCGGTGTACTGCGGGTATTGGGCGGGGCTGGGGAAGGCCTGGGCAGTCGTGAGCACCTTCTGCGCTACGAGCGGCGAAAAGAGCTCCGGCGGCGGAGCAACGAAACCTGTGGTGGCCGACGACACCAACCGGGCGGAGAGTGCAGCGGAGACGAGGCTGAGCGCGAGCATGGCGACAGAGGGCTGGGGGGCGACTCGGGGTCGACGGCGAGGGCTGAGGGCTGACAGCAACCTCGTCGTTAAATATATATGTGGCCCGCCTCCGTCCTCGCGCAGGCCACGCGCCCGCGCCCCTGAGCTGGACGGGGAAGCGGGCCTCGGGACGGGGGGATATGGAGAGATGCGCTCATATGAATGGCGGGGGACGCCCTCGGCCGGGCTCGTGACGGAAGCCGAGCAAGGGCACGTCCAAGACCGGGGCGGCCTACCGTCCGCGTTGAACGTTCCAAGGGGCAACGGCGCGCACATGGCTGCGGCAGCAGTTGAATGTGTCGTTATCGATACCTTTTATTAGTTGGGTGCCGTATTTTCCGAGATGAGTCGGTCCTGGATCCCTTTGACCGGTCAAGTGCTGGAGTGAAGAGAGCTGTCCGGACACATTCTGATGCTGAGCGGAGGTGGAGAAGCCGAGGAAGCTCGTGATGTCGTCACGAGACGAGAGACCATGTGCGTAGCGGTATTGCCATACCGGGACTCTTCAGGCGCTGCACGAGGTAGAAGCGAACAAGTGTTGGAGAAACTGCTTGCCTTGATGAGAGGGCCTGGCAAGAGTGATCAACATCAACTGGGAGGTCGATGCAGGCAAGTGGTGGGGACGATAGGCGCCTATGAATCTTATCTTATCTCCTATTATCCCAACAAGGCCACGCGCGCCAGAAGACCTCTCAACTGAATCTTCGACCACGACGTCCCTGTTGACGAGCTTGATTGAACCCTTCTTTGAGGCCATAACTTCAAGTGAGATATTTGTAGTAACATGAATCTTCCCGCCATGCGCTAAAGCTTTCTGCTGTAGGATTAGCAGAGCCTGCAGCCAAAGGCACTACTACACATTAGGGAACCGACTTGTGTTGAAATTAGCCACATTCAAACACCTGTGTACAGCACACTTGGTTTCTTTGCAAAGGCATGTCACCTTTAAGAAACATATCTACTACTTACCTTACCCATAGGATCACAGCGAAGGACAGGTACTTGTGTGCACGATCTGAGCCATGGCGGCACCGCCCGGGCAACCCTCAGAACCCAAGAACTTGAACGCTCTACCTCCAACCGTGCTTTCGGGGCTGCAGCAGTTCACTGCACAAGATGTCCTCGCATCTCCATCATACCACCCCTTTGCATCGTCTCCAGAGGAGGCAATCTCTACCTTGAGGCGTATCATGGAGACTACCAACCAGGCGGCTCTCTCTCTCAACGCTCACCTATCACTCCCCCTCTCCAATCCGAAGCTGCTCTCTCTGTATCGACAACAGTCTTCAATATCACATACCGTCCAGCAGGCGAGTACTACTGCACCTTACACGAATTCTTCGAACTTTGCTGACTCCTTTGCGCCTATCAGGCCGACCAAAATGCCCGCCACATCATCACCTCTCTGAGGAAAAGAATAGGCATCACGTTTGGAGAGGATATCCCGCTAGAACGCCCGCTGATTCTCGACTGGTTCCTAAAGCGCCTCATGGAGTGGGGCACATTAGCCGGCATGGAGGCCTTCAACGACCAGGAGACCGACGGGCGAATCCCAGTCGTCCTTGGAGGGAAGGTCCTAGTGGTGGACATAGAGTTCTCCGTCGACCGCAAAGATCCGTCGAGGCCGTTTATCGACGTTGCGACGCTCAAGACCGCCTACGCGATCCCCGGCACGTCCGACGGGAACTCGGGGCACTCAAGATCGCTAGATGCTTTCCTAGCTGGGGCTATCCGTGCATTCCTCACGGAGGTGCAGAAGGACGACGACAAGCGAGACAGCGTGGAGGCCGCACGGCTAGGCAAATTTCTTTCCAACCACTTGTCTTATCTCATGAAGCTAGACCATCTTGCGCTCACCGAGAGCGAGGGAGGCTTGCGCTGGTTCAGCTTCATTGACAAGATGTCACTCGAGATCGAAAACATTGCCAGGAAGGAGGCAGACGTAATCCTCAAGTAATCTCTATTATTCTTTGAACTCTACTTGTCAGCTTACACAAGGCTCCGTAGGTCCGAAAAAGGCGCCTTCGCTACTCCTCTAGACGTGCTCCTCCTACGAGGACACGCATTACCCTTACCCTACCTCACGACCCCCTCTATCTCCTTCTTGACCTATCTCTCCCCCCTAGCCTACCTCCGCCTCCTCCGCACCGCCCAAACGACGCCCACCCCGCTCCCCTCCGCGAGCCACCTGCCCACGCTCGACGTCCCCATCGCGCACGTCCGCGCCGCGCTCACCGCGGACGCGCGCCCGCCGGGGATCACGCTCGCGACGCTCGTGCTCTCGCCGCAGCCCCCGCCGGCGTACCACGCGGACTCGATGTCGCTCTCCGCGATCGACGCGCGCCCGTCCGCGTCCGCCGCGCTGCTCGGCGGCGCCGCGCGCGGCGTCGAGTACGTCTTCCCCGCCGCGCGCGAGGTCGCCGCGCTGCAGGGCCAGCCGCACACGTGGATCCTCGACTTCACCGAGCGCGGCCGCCGCCCCGGCGTCGTCGTCAGCCAGGCGCGCATGCGCGAGATCGAGCTCGTCGTGAACCCGTTCAGCGGCATGGACCACGTCGGGGGCGCGATGGGCTCGTTTGGCGTGGGGAGCTGGGTCGACTTGCTGGTGCGTGCTGCGGTTGTTATTTCGTGGACGGAGCGCTGGTTCTGAGTGCGGTCATTAGCTTAGCCCGCAGACCCAGATGCCGCATGAGAGGTACACTGCGGTATATGTAAGTTTCCATGGGTTTGGATGTGACGCTCGCTGATCCTCTGCTCTAAAGACGTCTCCAACGTCGGCACATCCGCCGCTCCAGCTGCGCCTGTCGACCCCCGATGAGCCCGGATTCATTCTCGAAACCATCCCGGTGCGAACGCTGAAGGAAGTCTGGAGCGTTCTGGAGGTAAGGCCTCCTAGCTAATGGCTCGCCGGACACCACATTCACGAAAACTCGCCCGTTAGATCGTGCGGGAGCAGTGCTGGCTCAACGAAAACTTGCTCAGCTGCCAGTGGGTCCCGGAGGGCCTCAATCCGCCTGTCCCCCCTGTTCCCGCTAGCGACCCAGACGACGCGATGGTAACAGACGACGACCTCCAAGCCGTGCTCAAAGGTGCGCCCACGCCCCTCCCCCTGCTCCACCTAGCCTAACACACTGCAAACGCGGGCCCTCAGGCGCGATCATCCCTCGCAGCATCCCCGTGAACGTCTACCTGCCGACGCAGCCCGCGCCAGAGCCGGACCCGCTCTTCGCCGAGCCGCCCTCGGAGCTCGCGCTCGACGACGCGTTCGGCGCGCCGACGCGCCGCGCGCCCGCGCGCATCGCGCTCACCGCGCCCGAGCGCCCGCCGATCTCGGGGCTCGTCGGGATCGGCATCGCGTTCGACCCCGCACGGCCGCGCGGCGTCGCGGTCGACGTCGCGGGCGCGATGGGCGTCGACGTGCGCGCGGAGGCGCTCGAGGAGGTCTGTCGCCGCGGCGGGCTGTTCGGGCTCCCGGGGCGGGTGTGGAGGAAGGCGCACGAGATGTTGTAGCCGTCCATGCGGGACGCTAGTCGGTATCATGTGTGTCCATTTGGGAGAACCCCCACCCCAGTTTTGTGATTTGCGGGAATATTCTCCAATACATGACGCACAGTGAACCTGGGGCCACCTATGTATGTATCAAGCAGAAGACCCCTCTTCTTCCCCCCCCCCGATTATCCCCCGTGCTTCCTCAGCCTATACCCCTACTATTCATAGGTGGATTCGGTACTGTCTGGGTCTAAGGTATCCCATTCAACCGTCAATTACGCCCTGATCAGTCTAAAAATCCCTAGGCATCTGTTTGAGAGCCACTGGCACCACCAAATAATGTAGAGAGCCTGGGTCCAAGACGAGCGGACTGGTTCTGAGTGCTTCTTCCCGGCGCCTCTGCGTTTGAGGTATTAGACAAAGCGACACGTAAGCCCATAAGGGATCGTAGGGCTCCCCCAGCATGGGGCAGCTCCCCGAGGACGACCCTGTCGATCACCTCTAGTAGCGCACTCTGAACCTCCTGCTTCGAATAGTTTCGTGAAAGGTAGGATACGGCGTGCTCCCGCAAGCGGTCATACCTGCCGGTAAGCGCGGTGAGTATCATGAGCAGTAAGTGCCGCAGCGCGAGTCGACCGACCTAGCGAAGAAGCTAGAGAACGTCTCCTGCACTATGTTGCGAGGGCTTAGCCTGAATACAATTTGTTTGTAGGCGTGCTCTTGCAACTCGCTCATTCCATACTATAAGATTGGTTTCGTGAGCAGCACCCTGAGTAGCCAGAAAGTGGGGGTGCTCGTGCCACTGACCGCTTCTGCAAGACGGTACATCGACTTAGGGGAGCAGCCCGGAGCATGGTCCACCTCACGCTTGAGGGCGTCGCGTCGGAGCCTGCTAAGTGCCCCCGGTCCCTCCGACTTGAGGGGAAAGAAATTGATCTTGCCCGTGTATAAGTAAAAGATGCAGGCCCTGAGGCTGAACGCGGGGGTACCCTTGAGTCTACCTCGAGCGTCCGGAGAGACATACGGCATGCGCGAACGAGACTCACGTTCGGTACGCCATGTTGGGTATGAATATCTTGTAGCGCCCACCACCGGCGGTTCCCGCATCGCCCCCATTTACAGGGGCGGGCTCTGCCACTGATTCCGATTTCGCTTTGCCCTTCCCCTTCGACAATCTCACCCCCCACTGTTCCTCCCTCATGTCAACCCACTCATTAGAACAGTCGAAGTCGTCAAGGTCACTGTCCGACTCGTAGTCATACTCGCCCTCTTCCGCGTACTCCCGTACTTCGGGCCCGGGTCCTCCGCCGCCTCCTGCGAACCCGGACATTAATACTACCAGCCCGCAAGCATTCGAGTGCCGTCGTGTGAGCGCAGCAGACTTGATCAGCTTCCCGCATGCCAAATCTCGAGCCCCCACTGGGACCGCAGCGCGAAGCACTCACACTTCGAGAAGTGCTCCGAGCGAGCGGCGAGCACGCTCCCGATCGCAACGATCGGTAGCGGCCGGTCTATGACCACACTTGCTGAATCCTCATGTACCCGACGTCTACGCCGCGTGAATGCGTACAGATGCACGTCCCGCGGCTCGGGCGGGAGGAGCGACGCCTTAAGTGTCTGTTCAAGAGGAGTGAGCTTCGAGTCGTTGGTGGTTGTGGACTTGGGTGAAGGCGCGGGAAGGGGTGCCGCAGTCGGGGAGCCGAATATAGAGGCTTGTGGGGGAGCGAGCTTCGAGTTGTCGGGGGTTGCGGGGTTCGGTGCGGGTGCAGCCATTGTCGAGATACTGAACGGAGAGGTTTTAGGGGGGGTGGTACAGCAGGGGGAGAAGATATAGGTGTGCTGCACCTTAGCTGTAGCAGTTCGAGTTTTCGAGAAGAGTGAATGTAATGCCTCGAGGACGGCACGTTGTCTCTTGAGCATACTGCTTATTACTTAGCCACACCACGCTGCGCGACATACGGGTCACGTCTAGCAAGGGGGCAACAATGACTTGTGGATGGCAGGTTGTTTGCGTTTCTGGAGGTATGGAGAAAAATGCAAGGCAGATGTTATATAAAGATCTCGGACATCAATTCTTCCACATGAATGCCAGCTTATATCTGTACAGATATTTCTACAAATTACATGCCCGTGGTCGTTACCACAGTGGGCTAAGGAGAAACTACCGAGGCGAACTGGCAGCCAAGTTGAGTTTGTTGTGTCCCATTTTTCCTGACTACGTGGTTTGAAGCTTCCTTAGAGGCCTATTTCTTTGACTTCGGTTTCTTGCCCTTGCCAACCATATGGCTCTGGGGAGTTGCTGCCTTCGCCACCTTTGCCGCCCTCGCCTCCCTCGCCGCCTTCGCCTCCCTCGCCGCCTTCGCCTCCCTCGCCGCCTTCGCCACCTTTGCAGTCTTCGCTTCCTCGGCCGCCTTCGCTTCCTTCGCTGCCTTTGCTGCCCTTGCCGCCTTCGCCTCCCTCGCTGCCTTGGCCGCCTTCGCTTCCTCTGCCGCCTTCGCGGCCTTTGCTGCCTTTGCTGCCTTTGCTGCCCTCGCCGCCTTCGCCGTCTTTGCTGCCTCTGCTACCTTAGTTGGTTTTGTAGCCTTTGCCACTTTCTTGGACATGTTTTGTGGAGATGGGAGGTCGGATGTGCCCTTGATAAACTGCGGTGCCTCTGCACCGACACCATCACGCCGATTCATTTCAGATAGACTTCAGGAAGGACTGGGGATACATACTCGGAGGAGACGGCAAGGCCAGTGGTACTCCCGGGCCCGGGAATAACATATGCGTGTCCCAACCCCCCCTTGGCTCCGGGCCCGAAGGTCCGCCCTTTGAAAGTGTGGGCTCTGTGAACACTATGTCCGGCGACGACGGGGCCTCCGAGGGCGGCCTATTAATGGGTCTGGACGTCACGGTGTGCGCGGACTGAGTGTCTTGGCCTGCGCCACTCTTGTACGACTTGTCTGATGTCGGGGATGCGTCAACTAGAGCGTTGCGCAAACCCATGAACGACCGCAAAGCGCCGCCAGCATGGGGAAACGCTCCGAGGACAATCTGAGCAATCATCTCGAAGAGTGCACGTTGGACGTCTTCCTTGGAATAATTGCGCGAGACGTATGAGACCGCGTGCTCCTGCAAGCGATCGTATCTATGGACGATGATCAGCATTTCGGTCATTCAAAGCCACCCAACAAAAGGACAGACCGAGCGAAGAAGCTAGAGAACGCATCTTGCACTACATTTCGGGGGTTCATTCGCTCTACAATCTGTTCAAATGCTCGTTCTTGAAGCTCGGACATTCCATACTGGTGGGGAATGGTCATTGTCAACGCTCATGTGTAGTAAAAGCATAAAAAGCGTAACACTCACAGCTTCAGCGAGGCGGTACATCGACTTCGGGGAGCATCCAGGGGCTAAACCTGACTCAGCCATCGTTATAGCGAGCCGTCGGCTCAACGCGCCCTCAGACTTTGGCGGCAAGAAGTTGATCTTCCCTGTGTACAGATAGAAGACACAAGCCCTAAGGCTAATTGCGGGGTGAGTGGAGGTTAGCGATGCGCGAGGGGTCAAGCATGCATGAACTCACGTCCGATACGCCATGTTGGGTATGAAGACTCGGTGGTGCTTCTCGCCGCTGCACCCTTCCGTGTCACTGTCCATACCAGAGGGGACAGACTCCGGCTCCGCTTTTGATTTACCCCTCCTCAACGAGCTCGCAACGCACGTGGCAGCCCCACTTTCGCCATCTTCCGGCGTGTTCGGGTCGTCGAAATCGTCGAGGTCGCTGTCCGACTCGTAGTTGTACTCGCCTTCTTCAGCGTACTCCTGGATCTCAAGCCTAGGTCCTTCCCCGGCTTCCGCGAACCCGGATGTAAGCACTAGCGACCCAAAGTTAGAGCGGGTTGGAGGGCGAGTCGAGACGTGCGACGTGCGTAAAAGGTGATCAGTATAGCTAAGTCTGATTGCGCTCATAATAATTGAGCACTCACACTTGGAAAAGTGCTTCGACCGGGCGGCGAGAACACTCCCGATCGCGACAATCGGCAGCGGCCGGTCGATATGTGCCTTCACTGTGCCGTCGTGCGTTCGACGTAAAGCACGGCGTGAGAACGCATATACGCTTATGTCACGCGGCTCGGGCGGAAGGAGTGATGCTTTTAGCGCAAGTTCGAGGGGGCTGAGCTGCTCGGCCGTGGGTGGGGAGGTGGTCCCCATCTGGGGGCATTGTCGAGGGTATCAGGGTGTAATGTGACAGGAGGGAGCGGATTTATGTGTGCTGCGGTGATTTTGAGTTTAGAGAAGTGAGGACGTAATGCACCCTAAGGCAGCACCCTTGTGCTTCTCGAGCATGCTGCCTAGTCGTGCTCCGTCATGTGACAAAACAATTGAGGGTTCACACCTGTGGTAGGGGGTTTACAAAAATGTATAGATTGGTCGGGGAGGAAACATGCTGTCACCAAAGGAGAAAACCAAGTCAGACGGGCTAGTGGACTTCGCATCTACATACCAATGCGACCGGAGACGATTGAACGCCGCTCAGTGGATACGCTTGAACGGCGGGACCGACTGGTGCTCATTCTCATCGAGCGTGTTGCTGATAACACTGCGGTACATACTTACTTGACTTGAGGTCGACCTCGTGTCGCGTGTGCGATGGGCGTCTCCGTGCGCGCGGAGGCGCTGGAGGAGGTCTATCGTTGGGCGATGGTGGGCTGTTTGGGAGAGTGTGGAGGAAGGTGCATATGCATGATATGTTGTAGAGATGCGCACACGATATGGCACTTGTCGGTAATAGGCATTTACATCCATTTAAGAGCATCTCCACTCCAATGATGTCATTCGTGCGACAATTCTTCTACGGCATGGTGAACCTTGTCCGATTGAGGCTATTTCTTCCCCCTCCTCCTCTTTCCCTTCCCCCTTGCGTCTGTCAGACTCATGTATTGAGCTGCCTCGGTGGATTCGGTACCTGCACAGTCATTGGGCTCTTTTTCAAGCGCTAAACCTAAACCCGCCTTAATGCGATCAACTCATCAGTGACATTGGAGAGGACGTAACGGTACGTACTGGCGGTTGGCCCATTTGTACTCACCCCAAAGCTTCCCAAGCTTGCACTCGCACCAAATGGGCCAAAACTTGAGCCCCAAAGTCCTAGCCCGGGAGACACTGCTGGAGGGGTTACATCTACAGGGCGGGCAGGTGAAGATGGTAGCGGTGGCACGATGCTGGTAGCTTGGGTTGACTGGTTCTCAACATTTCTTTTCGGCTCCCCTGGGTTGGAAAAATGGACACGTAAGCCCATGAGGGATCGTAGGACTTCCCTTGCATTGGGCAGTTCTCCGAGGACGATCCTGTCGATCACCTCTGGGAGGGCGTTTTGGACCTCCTGCTTAGAATAGTTTTGTGAGAGATAGGAGACGGCGTGTTCTCGTAGGCGGTCGTATCTGCGAAAGGACGATGATAATCGTCGGGGAATCATGAATATGATGGTCGGTCACTGCGCGCCGGAAGGACAAACCGAGCGAAGAAGCTGGAAAATGTCTCCTGCACTATGTTCTCAGGGCTCAATGACGACACAATCTGTTCATATGCCCGTTCCTGTAGGCTGGCTATTCCGTACTATAAAGTCGACAAAGTAAGTCGCGGGCAGCGACTGGAAGGTGGAAGAAGATCTTTGTCGCGTCACTCACTGCTTCTGCGAGGCGGTACATAGATTTAGGGGAGCAACCAGGTGCGAGGTTCGCGTCGGTAGTTATAAGCGCAAACTGGCGGTCCGCTTCGCCCTTCGACTTGAGGGGCAAGAAGTTGACCTTGTCGGTGTACAAGTAGAAAACGCAGGCCCTGAGTCTGTTTGAAGTCAAACATTAGCAAGGGGTAGGGGCTATACACCGGGGCAGACCTACGTTCGGTACGCCATGTTGGGTATGAAGATCCTATGGTGCTTCTTGCCGTCACCCTCTCTTGCATCATCTCCATCCGCAGATGCGGACAAGGACAGTTCCGATTTCGCCTTGCCCCTGCCTTTCGACGAGGCCGCAGCGCGTGCGTTGCTTTCTTCATCTTCCGCACTGGGATCGTCGAAGTCGTCGAGGTCGCTGTCTGACTCGTAATCGTACTCGCCCTCCTCTGCATACTCCCGCACACCTGGTCCGGACCCTCCGCCAGCTTCCGCGAACCCGGACGTCAGCACTGCCAGCACACCGGGGCCATAGTTTGAACGTTCAGCGATATGGAAGGTTGGCATTGTGGGTTTAAACACGATAAGCATCTCAACCCCGGACCCCCGCCCTCGCAAATAGACACAGAAGTACTCACGCTTGGCAAAGTGCTCCGAGCCACCAGCAAGCACGCTCCCAATCGCGACAATAGGCAGCGGCCGGTCTATGTTCACCCTCACTGTACCGTCGTGCAGCCGGCGCGTACGCCGCGCAAACGCGTACAAACGTACATCGCGCGGCTCCGGTGGGAGGAGCGACGCCTTGAGTGAGAGTTCAAGAGGACTGAGCTGCCCAGCCGCGCGTGTAGACATGAGGGAGCCCGCGGCGGCGGTCATCGTCAGAGTGTTAGAGGAGTTATCGAAGACACGATGCTGCAGAGGGGGGATTCTATACGTGTGCTGCGGTAGCTTGAGTTGCCTCGAGGGTGGCACGTTGCAAGTGCTTCTTGATTCTGTCGCTTAGCCGTGTCTCTATTCTGCGACAGAAAATTCACACCTGACAGAGGATTTACAACGAATTATGTATTGGTCGGGGAGGAAACACGCTGCTACCGAAGGCTAAACGAAGGAGAAAACCAAGTCAGACGGGCGGGCGGGCTTCACATCTACCAACGCGACCAGGGTCGAGCGAGCGAGCGCCGCTCAGTAGACACGCTTGAACGGCGGGACCGACTTGCACTCGTTCTCGTCGAGCGTGTTGCTGATGACGCCACGGTACTTGAGGTCGACCTCGGGCGAGTTCACGTCGTGCTGCCACGTGAGCGAGTGCTTCATCCAGTTCTCGTCGTCACGCTGTCAAGTCAGGTGGGGTGAGCATATGCAGTAGCACACCGGGATGGGAAGAAAGCACTGACGTCGGGGTAGTCCTCACGCGCGTGCGCGCCGCGGGACTCCTTGCGGGCGGCCGCGGCGGTGATGGTCTGCGTCGCGCACTGGAGGAGGTTGCGGAGCTCGAGAGTCTCCACAAGGTCGCTGTTCCAGATCATGCTCCTGTCCTTGATACCGACCTGGTCGAAGGTCTTGTAGATCTCGCGGATCTTCTGGACACCCTCATCCAAGGATTCCTGGGTACTGTCGCAGGCATGAGCACCGCTGTCACCTAACGTAATGCGACCAGTAGATGACGTACCGGAAGACAGCGGCGTCGGACTGCATCGCCTTCTGCATGTCCAAGCGGATCTTCGCCGTAGGGAGGGGTCCGTCAGCCTTGCGGATCTTGTCAAGGAACTCGACGCTCTCCAGACCAGTCTCGTCAGCGATCTTGCGGTGAGGCTTGCCGGGGGTGAGAGTCTCCTTGATGTGATGCGCGCACGCGCGTCCGAAGACGACAATGTCGAGGAGTGAGTTGGCACCGAGGCGGTTCGCGCCGTGTACCGACACGCATGCCGCCTCGCCAGCAGCGTAGAGACCAGGCACAATCTTGTCCTTGCCCTGCTCGTCGGTCGTAATGACCTCACCAGTGTAGCGCGTGGGGATACCACCCACTGCGGGGACGTCAGAGACTATATGCGGTGTGATGGGCTGCCGCGGACGTACTGTTATAGTGAACGGTGGGAAGCACAGGGATGGGCTCCTTGGTGACGTCGACGCCAGAGAAGATGGCAGCGGTCTCAGAGATACCAGGGAGACGCTCGTGGAGGATCTCCGCAGGCAAGTGGCTGAGTTGGAGGTAGATGTGGTCCTTCTCGGGACCAACACCACGACCCTCACGGATCTCGATAGTCATCGACCGCGAGACGACGTCGCGGGACGCAAGATCCTTCGCGGTCGGCGCATAACGCTCCATGAACCGCTCACCCTCCGAGTTGAGCAGGTATCCACCCTCGCCACGCGAACCTAGCGAGTGACGTGAGTATATGCGGCGCGCCAACATATGCGAGAGTGTTCTTGCCTTCGGTGATGAGGCAGCCAGCGCCGTAGATACCCGTGGGGTGGAACTGCACGAACTCAAGATCCTGCAGAGGGAGACCGGCACGCGCAACCATTGCGTTACCGTCACCCGAGCACGTGTGCGCACTCGTGCAGGAGAAGTACGCACGGCCGTAACCACCGGTCGCGAGGACGGTCTTGTGCGCGCGGAAGCGGTGAAGTGTGCCGTCCTCCATGTTGAGTGCCATAACACCGACACACTCGCCGCCCTCCATAATGAGGTCGAGCGCGAAGTATTCGATGAAGAAGTTGGTGTTATGGCGGAGGGATTGGCCGTAGAGCGTGTGGAGGAGAGCGTGGCCGGTACGGTCTGCCGCGGCAGCGCAGCGGTACGCCTGGCCACCCTTGCCGAACTTCAGAGACTGACCGCCGAATGCACGCTGGTAGATTTTGCCCTCCTTCGTCCTTGAGAAGGGCACACCGAAGTGCTCAAGCTGGCGGGAGGCGTTAGAGCGGTGCGGGAGACGCGACGAGTGCTACCTACCTCAATGACAGTGTTAGGAGCCTCCCGACACATGTAGTGGATCGCGTCTTGGTCGCCCAGCCAGTCGGAACCCTTGACCTGAGCGGGGGTGAGAAGGCTCCCGAAGGCTTCGTTTGGGTCGGCCGAGACTCACCGTGTCGTACATGTGCCATCGCCAGTCGTCTTCGGTCATGTTCTAGGCTCAGCGTCAATGCAATAGCTCACACCGTTACGATTCTGCTCCGACTTACACCGAGCGCAGCGTTGATACCGCCCTAAACAAGAGCGTCCAGCGTTAGCCCCAACCATTACACGTCTACAGGGCAACGACATACCTGAGCGGCGACGGTGTGACTCCGGGTGGGGAAGAGCTTCGTGATACACGCCGTGTTGAAACCCGCCTCCGCCAAGCCGAATGCTGCCCGCAGACCGGCACCTCCAGCACCCCTGAGCGCACGCACGGAGAGGTCAGCGCTACCCCGCACGACGCGACGGGGAGAGAAGGGGGACTCACACGACGATGGCATCGTACTCGTGCTCAATGAGCGGGTACTTGCCAAACGACTGCGGTGGGGAAGGGAGCGGTCAGCGTGAACGGCGGTCGCTGTGGAGCTTGGCGGCGGGGGCCAACGCGGGGAAGGGTGGGACCGCAGACGCACCTGGACCTCCTGTGCCTTGACGGGGTTTGTCGCGACGACTCTGCGCGCGGGGGCGGATGCGGAGAAGGAGCGTTTGGGGGCGGCGGCACGAAGGCCGCAGGCAAGGGATTTTCTGAGCATGGGGAGGAGGATGTCGCGGACGACGGGAGTGAGGAGGAGAGCGTCGAGTTGGCCAGAGTGGGCCTCTGGACTTTGGCACGGCGCTCTCCGTCACGCCCTTCGGCACTCGCCACCGAAATCCCGTATGCGGCCGAAACCAATCAACGCCCTGTGATTTCCCATTCCCCCGGCCTCCTCCCGGCGTCTACCCCGCTCTTGTTTTCACGAGGGTGCACTGCTCCGGTCTCTCTGCCAGGGAGGTCTGCTGAAATTACAGTGCCCACATTGGCTCTGCCGCACATAATATATGATGCCGTCAATTCCTAGTCTACTAGTACCCCTACATTCAGCACGGTAATCCGTCATCACAACAGATGATTGCGCAATAGCATCTCTTTGCAGTTCTCTATACCTCCCGTCCCGAGGCAAAATAAATAGAGTATGATACAGCACCTCAACCAAATCCACCTCGATCTACTACAAACACAAAGCGCTCTACAGCTCTCTACAGATCTCTACGGTATCGCGCCTAGCGGGTCGTACGGCGCCTGCTTCGGCTTTTGATCGTGCGAAACGGGCTCGGACGTCGCCCCCGTCGGGGCCTGCGGACTCCGCGCCCTGAACGACGGCGGCAGCGGCTGCGCGCGGGGCAGCGCGGGCAGCGGGAGCACCGTCGACGTCCGAGGCGGCACGCGCGGCAGCGTCGCGATCGGCGAGTCCGCGCTCGAGAAGGCCGACTTGGTGTAGTGCCACGGCGCGTGGAACGTCGACCCGCTCGAGATCGGGCTCTTTGCGCTGGGGGCCGACGCGGAGACTGGTATCGACACGGACGTCAGTGACGGCGGGAATGGCGAGGCGGCTGCGCGGATGGTCTGCGCCTGAGACGCGGGGACCGGTGCTGGCGGTATGGTTCTTGGCGTTGGGGGGCTGGAACCAGACGAGTGCGGTAGGAAGTAGTCATGCGAGCGACGTGCACCAGAGCCCTGCGGGCGGGCTTCGATAGGAATCGCAGCTGCGGGCATAGGAGGATGGGGCGTCGATGCTTTCCGGCTCAGCGCCTCGGCAGCTTCCTTCTCCTTGCGCTCCTTCTCTCGTCGACGCTTCACCTCCTCCTCGCCGACCAGGCGGTCCTCCTCGATGTCCGAGACAGTGCCCTTGAGGATGTCCCGGACGTACGCCAGGCTCTCTAGCGCCTCCTGTTTTCGCTTGTGCAGCGTCTTCTTGCCCGGATTGTCCTTGACATCGCCCTCGTCGAGGAGGAGGGTGTCGACAATCCATCCGACCGCGTCGCCGAGCTTGCGCTGCATCGCGCGCACCTGAGCGACCTCTCGCTCCACCTCGACGCGCGTCCTTGGCTCCCACGGGGGACGTTCCGCGGCAGGCCGTTCTGGAGACATAGGATAGAGTGCATTGGCAGGCTGAGGTGTTAGAGGTAGCCGTGTGAGCGCGTTCGCCAGGTCAGGGAGGTTTTTCTACAACGGGTGTTAGTGATCACGTCTTTGATCGGTCGTATGTACGCACCCTAAGCTCTGAGACGGCACTCATGACCGTCTTGTTGATACCTAAACTTTCCCCTCGCTCAAGCAGCCCTCGCGCAAAGCTTTCGGGCAGCCCCTTCGGTGTGGACACTTGCCGGTTATGCACGGCCTTGCTGGAGCTCGCTTCACTAGGGGGCATAGGGCCATTTGAGGCAGAAAACGAGCGACCTCTGTCGCCTTGCCGCGGTCGTCTATGCACCGGGGGAGAGATGGGGGGCGGCACCTCGAGCGAAATTCCGAGCAAATTACGATTCGCGTGTATAATAGCGACGCCGGTTGTGGGCGTAGGAGACATTTGCAGCGTCAAGGCTTGGCGGATGAGGATAGTTATGTGGTGGTCTGCGGACGGTTCGGGGGTGCCGCCTGCGGCGATGGGATTGGCAGGGTATCGGAGAAGGCAGGTCAACTGTGTGCTGTAATCTGCGGGGATCACTGTTGGGTGAAGTCGTGAGTTTGACATTCCCACAAACGATACACCGGATGCGAGACCTACGTTTGTTTCTAATGCGCATCAGCATTGCAACACATATCCACATAGCAAGGTCAAAGGAGGGGTCCACCGCAAATAAGCCATCCCACATGACCATCGCATCCTCCATACTAAACTCGCGTGTAAAAAGGAGACGCAACCATCGACTGTCACGATAGTCAGTGCTAGTCATCAACGTGTGTGTAGATTCGGCATACATTCCGTAAATCTGGGGCTCGATCCCCGCGCTCTGCATGGCCTTCCACAATTCCGGGTCAATGCTCTTGAGGAGCACTGACTGCACGCGGTTGCATGCCTCCACGATCGGGGCTATGTACGGCTTCATGCCCATCTCCCCACCCGCGACGTTCAGCTGCACATGCGACTGCAGCGGCGACGGGTCCGTGTGTGATTTTCCTTCTTGCCATTCGTACCACCGCCCGGCACTCTTCATCACGGCGTCGAAGAGCAGCCACGCGTCCGCCGCTACCCATGCCCGAGCACAGAACTCCTTCACCTCTGAGTCAGCGTCAGCATCATCTGTGAGAGAGTCGTGGTCGATCGCATAGTAAAGCGGGGCGAGGAGTTCGTGCATCCCTTGGCGGTAGCCGATGTCGGGGTGCATGTCGGAATAGAGGTAGAGGACGTTCGTGAGCTCCGCCTGGACTTCCGCATCGCGAAAGTACGCAATGTCCGGGAATCTGCAGCACCAAACCCAGCCCGTCAGCATTCATACTTGCATAAAAGGCGCGTAACTTCTGGCGGAAGTAGATACACGAAACAAAGAAAACACTCACGTCCTCTCAACATCCTGCAAGATCGTCTTCCGCAGCTCGACAGCCGCAAACCACTCCCGCCACGGATTCTGCGCAGCCGCCGCTCGTTCAACGTCCACCCCCGCACATCACCCCAAACACAACCAGCCACAGCGGCGTGCGCACCTCGTCATGCAAGCTCAGCGGGTTGTTCGTCTCCAGATCCCGCGCCCCCTTCCCCTCGCCAGCGCGCGGCGGCGACTCTCCCGAGCCGGGTATGGTGAACCCGTCCTCATACCCTCCGTCCGGCGCGCGCATCTTCTCGAGCAGTAGCCGACGGTAGTCCCCGCGCGCCGCTCGGAGCCGCGCCCACGGCGGCGCAGCATCGACGTCTGCGGTTTCTTGCAGGGGCTCATCTGGAACGAGGAATAGCTGATTTGCGTGAGCGCGTGGTGAAAGGGAGAAGACGACGGGGAGAGGGTGGGGATGCACCTTCCAGGCGAGACTGCGCCCTGCGATGTTGCTGGGGTCTGTTGGGGATGCGTGGAAGAGGCGGCCGCTGAGCGCGGCGTCTTTGAGCTTCGAGAGCTTGGTGTGCGCGTTGAAGAGCTGGGCGTAGGCGTCCCTGGGGGCAAGGGGGCATGGATCACGAAGATGAGTCTAGGCGTAGACCGAGCCTCAATCAGAGGACAGACTTGATTTCTGAGACCGCTGGCCTATTCCTGGGTTCGCCCATCGCTCAAGACAGGGATAGAGGTGCTGCTACGTGGGTTGTGGGCAGAGGATGGGGAGGATTAGAGAGCGGACATGAGTGTGGCTGAGAGCGAGCCCTCTGTGGCAATCGGCCGTTGTTCGGCTGTACAGCCCTAAGCCCATACTCAACGCCGACGTCATACATCAAAACACTCCGGTAGCCCGCCTTTCTCGGATCGCTCCAGTTTCACGCGCAGCCAAATGATCCTCTGGTGTACAGTGCAAGTAAATGATATAAATACAATTTCTCCATTCCTTTATCTCGTTATACACTCGCTAGGTAGCTAAATTCCTCCCCTCTTAGGATGTCAAATGCGCTTACTACTGCTCGGTGATGAGTTTGCCATCAATCATGTTGAGGCATTGCCCTGTTGTGCCAAGAAATGAGCGTTGCAGGCCATGTCAACTAGACCCGTAGTAATCTTACCGGAGAGGTGAGCCGCCTCAGGCCTGATCATGTATGATACCAAATCCTGGACGGTTGTTACTTCGTCCACCGGGAAGTCGGGCGGTAACAATAGGTTCTAAGCAGAAAGAGATGAGCAATTTAAATAGCTTTTCAGTCACCCGTTCTCACCTTCTTGATTGTCATGTATGCACCATTCACCTCGTCCTCCGGGAAGGCGACTGCAAAGTGCGGCGTCAACATCGCCGCGTAAGCATTAATGTAATTCAAGACGTACTCATGGGGGTTTTAATAAACCCCGGCGCGTAGGCCATGACGGAAATGTTATGGGGGCGTAGTTCATCCGCTGTTGAGACAAAACCAAGGTTACGTCAGTGCTGCACGAGAAGGCATAATCGACTGTGCCTACAAGCAGATTGGGTGATCGCCCGAACTGCGAATTTCGAGGCGCAATACATAGACATGAGGCCATAACCTAACGGGCCAGTCAGAATCACGTCTCATCCCACGCAAACTGATCACAACGCACCTTTTTGCCCAGCTAGCGATGCAGCAGCTGTCATAGCATCCCCACGAAAGTCTATTCAGCCTGCAGCGTCTGAAGAGGAAATCAGGCGTACGGATGATGACGCCGCCCCGACCCTGCGCGATCATCTGCCTCGCCGCATGCTTCACGGACAACATGACCCCCCGCACGTTCACGGAATGCAGCCTGTCCCATTTCTCGACGTCGACGTCCACCACCGGCCCCGAGAAGAACAGCCCAGCGTTCGCCACCATCTGTGGCACCCCGTCCGCCGCCACGGGAAACAGCAACGTCAGCCCCTGCCGCCACCGGCTCCGCGGAGGCGCGACGGTCCGCGCCGCCACACGCCGCAACGTAAAGGACGGAGCGCACGCACCACGTCGACGCCACCCAGGCCCTCCGCGGTGTCCTTGACCCACGCCGCGACGGCCGCCTCCTGGGTCACGTCCCCGACGAGCACGAGCGCGCGCCGGCCGCTCGCGCGCACCGCCTGTGCGACCGCCTCGAGCTGTTCACGCTTCGTAGGGAGGTCCGCGAGCGCGACGTCGAGCCCGTCGTCCGCGAACCGCCGCGCGATGCCCTCCCCGAGGCCTTGCGCCGCGCCAGTGACGAGCGCGACGCGCGGCGGCTTCGAGTCCGGGGATGTCTGGGCTTGTGGCTGGGTGGTTGGTGCGGAAGCCATGGCTGGGGATCTGGCTTGGAGATTGAGGTGAGTAGGGTTGGAGCCCGATAGTGGGAAAGCGTCGGATCCTTTTATGCTTTTATGCGCAAGCTACATCATCGAAGCTCGACCGGGGGAACTCAAAAGACGTTCCCACTCTGATGGTTTGGGCCACTTGACGTCGCTGCGCGGACTGCATACGGACCGACCTATCTATCAGCGCCCACTTCTGCGAGAAACCCCTGACCGGCGTGTGCGCGCTGCGATTGACCTCTCCGTAATTATCGAAACGCGTACGCCTCCGTCCTGTCTGTGGCTGCTCACGGAGCTCGAGACTTGCGGCGGCGGCATGTGATCTTACAAGAGATGCTTATGGACTATTCGGCTAACCCCCTGAGTACGTCACTCTAACTTGAACACGAGACGTACAAAACGTACAGATCCTCGAAGGCTGACGGAGGAACCAGCTACCGAGATGTGCTTTCATATGATAATGTATCCGCGTACTCAAAAAGGGCATCTGACGAAATATTGGGTAATCCGGTATAGAAATAAGGCGTCCTGGTTGGGCTTACCTCGGAGCTCCTCATACAGCGGTGCTTGGAAGTAGAAGTTCAATAGACGTAGCCTTCAATGCTGCAGCACTAGAAGACCGGCTAAGGGACCGGGAAGACCAATACCATGTGTATTAGGATTGCAGGTATATGCTATATAAACAGTACAATGGATGAGCGTCACAGCAGATAAAAAAAAGTGGATGTATATGATGAGATAGATGCAAGTTGTCCGAGGTAGGGATCCACACTCTATGAATCGTCAACGTTGACCTCGTCGTCGGCGTCCTTGGCCTTCTTCCAGGCGACGTAATCATCCAACATTGTAGGCCACGCCTGTGCCCGGAATGGAATGGATGTGCTGATGAGCGTATGGAAGCCCGATGTCACGGAATGGAACTCACCCCATCCGGATCGTAGTTGGAAAGATCCGGGCGAGTGGTACGGGCGAAGTCGAGGACCTAAAGATGGAGACACAGGTAGTGAGCCACAAGCTCTGTATGAAATGCTACTCCGAGGAAAAGAGCGCTAGTGTAGAGAACCTTATCATCACAAATCTCGTGCGTACGGCATCCTCAATCGTGCGAGCACCGGGAGCTAGATGAGTGCGGGACTTACCATGTTCCACACGTCCTTGTTGACGCCTTTGTACGTCCCTTTCTCCTATACACGAAAAAATGTCAGGTGGTGGTGCGAGAACATCGGACATGAGGCTGACACTGATAAACGCTAGCACGTCTTTCATGATGGGATGCTTCGGGGCTACAAGGACCGACCAGAAAGCGCTTGCGGTCTGCGCAGAATATCTCGTAAGCCGCGAGCTAAAAGCGATCGGGCGCATAAACGTACATCCATGTCAATGTTCCTTCCACCTCTATACTGAGGATGAGCGAGGCGACCGTGTGGACGATAACAGCGATACGCACGGGGGTTTGGCAAGCATGAAGCAGAACGTATAGAGTTCCTTGAATGCCTTGTCTTTGTCCGCAGCATACCGCTTGTACTTCTCTCGGCTATACGCATCGGAAGCGCCGGTCGGCGGGAGTGCCTTGCCCTTGGAAGCTGTATTTGAGGCCGAGGCGTTGATGGGAGGCTTGTCCAGAAGAAGCAGGTCTTCGAGGTTGCGGAGCGCAAGCGACAATGTCGGAAGATCGGAGACGCTGGACGGCTATCCTCAGCACCGCATCATGCATGCACCGATAGCGACACTCTTGCGGTCGTAGGAGGACAATGGAATGGTGTTTCGTCGCAGATGTGTGGTCTAGGGAGACTCACCGGAGTTCACCAGTTCCCCGCATCCACTCGCTCTCCTTGAACTTCGCCATCTCCGATGCGTGCATCTGCCACGCCAAGACGAGAGGCAGCGCGCCCTCTAACGAGATCTCCAAGTCTTCGCAGAGCTTCTCAAAGCCCTCGGGGCCTATCTCTCCTGGAGTGTCCGGGTCTTCATAGGCCTTGAACAGCTTCCTCGCCCTGTCCTCGGAGTACGGCTCGGGCTTGGCGGGCTTCTTGGGAGCCTCCGGCTTGACAGTACCAGCTGCAATGTCGTTGCTGACGTCGTCGTAAGCAATTCGAGTGTTCCGTACACAGCAGAAGTGGGAGAATATGCGCATCAAGGGAGGGGCGAGGGAACCAGGAATGCGAGAGGCGTACCTGGGAGACGGGTTGGGGGGCTGCGTCGATTAGTCAGCATAAGTCGCACTGAATGCGGCAAGTGACCTACCTCATTTGGACTGCGCGCACCGAGGCCGGTATGAGGTAAAGTGGTCTGTGAAAGCGACAGGCGCAGTAGACACGCACCTAGCGTTCGCCTGCTGAGAGCGGGCCTTGCTCTTCCCACCCTTGGCTGTCGAGGCCTTGGCTGGAGCCTTCTTGGCCTTCTTCGGGATCGGTTCTGCCTGCAGGTCGGTCAGGCCGCCGGCAGCCGCCTGTGACGCGTGGAGTACGCACGTCTGCACCCTCGTCTACGCTCCCTCCAGCCCCCTTCTTCACCCTGTCCGGAGCTGCATCCTTGGAAGGCTCTGTTGGAGTCTTCAGCCGCGACGATGCGCGTGTGGCTCGAGGTGCCGCATCGGTAGTGGCTTCGGCGCGTTTTCTCTGCGAATAGGGGTGCCGGGTTAAAACTTGTAGGAAACCTATACAGCGAGCGCACCTTGGGGGGCATTTTCAGAGCACGAGTGGACAGATGATGTGCGAGGTCGAGAAACAGTGAGGTGGTCTGCAAGTGGTCCGTCAATTAAACGCGACGCGCCGAGACGCGAAAGGTCCCCACGGCATCTGCCGAGGATCTACGATCGCGTGCTAAGCGAAGCGTCCAGTCATGCTTACTTGCTTTCCAATTGGCAATGGACTTTTGGGATCTGCCCCTCTCCATTGACCGCGATGGCCACAGAAGTCTTCAACCCAAATCCCACCATCTTCGCTACCACAAAGGCAAAGAAGTCTGCGCATGCATTTGCGAAACCACACTCGCTATGGCTGGACGATGCGGAGCTGCGGGGAGACGGAGACGACGAGTACGATCAGTCGGATGAACCGGAGGCAATCGACCAGGATGAGATATTCGGTGCGTGCCCTGTCTTCCCGCGAGACGCAGCTCGTTCAAATTCTCTTCTGCGCAGAGCTCATCCGGTCAATATCTGACCCTGAGCACCGAAGCATGTCGCTAGAACAGCTCGCGGTCGTCTCGGCGCCCCAAATCACCTTCGAGCCAAGCCACCCCGACAGGCTGACGGTCGAATTCACCCCTACAGTCCCGCATTGCGGCATGAGCACCTTCATTGGTACGCTGCTCAGCCCTGTCTCCCGCGCTCCCCTTTTCGAACAAGTTCCCCCGTCTTAACCACGGTGCTCTTCCGCAGGGCTATCCATCCGCGTGCGCCTGCTCCGAAGCCTTCCCCAGCGGTTCAAGATAGACATCAGAGTAAAGCCGGGATCTCACCAGAGCGAACACGCCTGTACGTAACCTCCCGCCGCGCGTTCTCCCCCCATCCCCTTCCTGCACCCGCCGTCTCCACACCGTTCCACGCCCACGCCACGCTGTGTTCTGGGCCAGATGCTGACGGTCGCACGCGGGATCACTAGTGAACAAGCAGCTCAACGACAAGGAACGTGTCGCCGCGGCGCTCGAGAACCCCGCGCTGCTCGAGGTGCTCGAGCAGTGCCTCTCCACCGCAGGCCGCACGCCGCCCAGCGATGACTAACCGGGCTCTAGGAAGCCAATACCCTGGATGATCTCGCCTCCGCTGCCGCCGCCCACAAAGAGCACGCGAGCCTGGGGCTTGAAGGGCGGGTCGGCAGGGCGGTTGTCGGGCTGCTGCCTTGATTATGTTGCGCCCTCTCAACGTATGTAGCTTTTAGCTCCGCATGTATCCTCACGCGTCTCCCTGTAATTCTAGACGTCTCACGAACACTTACTCGCGCGGCGCGCCTGGCTGTGCACGCACGGGAGTTCCGTGCCATTAGCTTTCTAGTGGCCCAAAGATGCCTCCGTCAGCCGCGGCACCCGAGTACTCGACAAGTGGTCACATTGCCTGCCTAGCCGCCGAGGACCAGCGAGCGCTGAAGCCCTCAGTGGACGGACGATCTCCCGCGAATACACGTGTACACGCAAACCGTCTTCGACGAATTTTCAATTCGAACCCGTATGGAACCTCTTCGTGCGCCCTCGGGAGTGAACACACATTCGGAATCCGACCACGTACCACCTGGCGTGCAGCCGCCAACGCGTCTCACCGCCCCCCGTAGCACGCGCAAACCGTGATGCGCGGTCCGTCGCACGCGTCACTACGCGAATACAACGACGAGACTCGAGCACGCCGTGCGCGCATACTTAGATGGCGCCCGGTGAGAGGCGGCGATGGCGCTGCATCTCCGGACCCCACGCGCGATTTTGAGCGTCGCGGGTGGCAGAATGGAGGGGAAGCAGTCGCTTGGGTCCTCGGTGCAGCCGACTTACCCCTTCCGGCACCCGCCCTGGCGAGGGCTGGAACTGGCGTGCGCTCCATTCGGCGCCGTACTGCGTCTCCAGGCGCATAACCACCGCGGGGGCCGCCGCCGGGCACTGCAGGTGCGCGCCGCGGTGTGCGGCCCAAACCCGGTTCGCCAGTCGCCAGCCCTCCAAGTCAGCACACACCTCAAAGCTCCGGCCTGCGCTCGCGTGCGCCCCGCGGCGACGACGAGTCTGGATCCGGCGACAACCGTGCCCACCGCCGGAATGCGCCAACTTGCACTTGCAGCCGCCAAGGCATCGACGGCCTACAAGCCACGCCGCGTTTCCGGCGACGACGCTGGTGCCCGGGGACGAAAACCCTCTCCTCTTGCGGCCCACGCCGAACCCCGCCCGACCGCCCAAAAAATCCGGGACCGACCTCACACATCTACAGAGGCCCGGGACCGCTTGCGCATGCGCAGAACAAGACCCGACGGCGAGCGACCGATCCGGGCGTCGCCCTCCGGCATCTGATCGGCCCCCCTCCCGCACGCGAATAAGCAGAACAGGGTGGGTCGGGGCAGGACAGGACAGAGCAGGGCAGGGCAGAGCGCACGCACGTCCGATTCGGGGGCGCGATCTACGTGCGACGACGGCCGCACACGCGTACGAGCGTCGTCGCGCGTGCCCGCCGGCCGATGCGCACTCTTACAGGCGTGAACGCTGATGGGTCGAGCTCCGTGACGCCCGAGCGCGCCTCCGCGATCAAAATCGAACAAATTCGAACAGGAGAGCGGTTCCCAAACCCCATGCAGGACAAGGCGGGCGCGTCGCCTCCGAGCCCCAGACACGACGTGAGGCAAGGCAGGCAGGGGCGAATTCAAAACGAGTCGTAGCCCTGGCGCAGGCCACCTCACGAACTTTCTGGCGCAGGTCGCAGATGGGAGATGGGGGGCATCTGGAACACCGGCGCCGCCAGGGGCTGACGCTGACGCGCCGAAGCCCGAGCAGGATCCAGATGGCGTGGAGCCCGACGGGGCCGCTGCGGCCGCGGGCGGGTGCGCGTCGAGGGTCGCAGCGGCGCGGGTTCGCGTGGGCGCGCTTCGTAGACTCCAGTCCCCCGGGAGGTGGACCTCCTGGGACCTGCGCGGCCGGCGAGGCGAGCCGCTGCTTCTGGGCTCCTCGCTCGGGCAGGCGGATCCTGCACATACGCCCATACGTCCCCCACCGCGCGGCAGGAACCAGGGGCACCAGCTCGCAAAATTTAGACTCTCCAGCGGGAAGGGGGAGGGGGGATGCCCGATCTGACGAACAAGGCGTGCGCATCGGCGAATCGCGCACAACTGGGGTTGTGGGTGGGCACTGGGTGGGCTTGGACCGTGCCGCCGTCTCTCTCGCGCGCGCACGGGTGATAGCGCATCGGGGGGGCTCCGTCTCGCCGTGACCTGTCCCAGGGCTGGAGGACGCCGCGCCGCTCTGGCACCGGGCGTAGGGGCGTGTGGGCGCGCGTGCGGCGAGCGACCGTTCGCCCGAAGGCCACTCGCCGCGCGCGCGCGGCGTCACAGGGACCCGGGCCGGTGGCTGCAGACCCTCTGGACGGTCCCGCGCACGGGCGTCGCTGGAGCAGCACCCCCCCCACACCCAGCGCGGGTTTCGTGCACGGTTGCGCTTCGCCCGCGTGATAAGCTCGCGCGCGCAGGATGTGCTGCATGCTATCCGGAACTCCTGCCACGACGCGTGCGGGCCACGGCGC
Organism: Porogramme epimiltina; assembly: GCA_900155495.1. Classification (NCBI taxonomy): domain Eukaryota; kingdom Fungi; phylum Basidiomycota; class Agaricomycetes; order Polyporales; family Polyporaceae; genus Porogramme; species Porogramme epimiltina. Next base: position 59,322 of record FTLJ01001076.1, read on the forward strand.
CGCCACGAGGGGGCGAGGACTCACGAGCAGGCGCCTCCTGCGTCTAAGAAGGTGGCCGCGGGCGCTGCTGGGGGCCGATCTCGCGGAGCGTTGTGCCGGACTTGGGGCGGGGAGGCAGAGATCGGGTGATGGAGCGGCAGGGACGCAGGCGGCGAGGCGGCGAGAGCACGAGCGCGGTCGCGCAGGAGAGTGGTGCTGCGCCACCTTGGGTGCGCACGCCGCCTGGCCGGTTGCCAGCAGGTGACGGAGGGGGGGGGCACCCTCAGTGCCTCGGGCGGTCGCGACGCGGGGATGTCACGCGCGGCCGTTGGGGGGACGGCGCGGGGGGCCCTGGGCGATCATCATCCGGGGAGAACAACGACGAGGTCGACATTGTTGGGACTGAACATAGGCAGAGCCGTTGCAGGCTAGCGTGGATGTACAATGTCGCCGCGCGCGGGCGCGTGGGGACGAGATGGTCGACGGGCGCCCAGTTTGCGTTCTCGCGGGCGCTGGAGAGCATCTGCGGTCTCCGAGCGTGGGGAAGCTTTTGTTCTCCGCGAGCAGGCGGGGCGTGGAGGCTGGCATGGAACTGGCACGCAGCTGGCACGCGCGAGCCACGCGCCCGGGGCAGGTGGCGGGGCGGCGGGCGCCAGAAGCGCGCGGGGCTATTGTTGCAGGCGGGTTCGATTCTGGGCCCGAGGCGCGCTCCGACGCCGAAGGTGCAGGACTGTAGCAGGATGGGATGGAAGGCCTCAGGAGGCGGGCGGGGCTGCGCGGCGGGGTTCGGGGTTCGTTGTACTCGGAGTACGAGTCAGGGTGCGGTCGGATTCGGAGTATCGGGATGGGCACACGCGCACGGGGCTGGCAGCCGGAAAGGAGGTGAGGGGGCGGGAGTGGCCCCAGTTGCAGGGGGCGCGACGCGGGGGAGGTGATGAGAACAACAGCTCGGCTTGTGCCCGTTGGGGCGTCGGTGGCGACTAGAGACGAGCGGAGGCTCGGCCGGAGAGGCGAGGGACGTCAGGGAAGAGACGGAGGACAGCCCTTTGTTTTCCAAACACGGGCGGCGGACGCCCGGCCCGTGGGAGCAGTACAACGCCTCCCGAATATGGTACAAGGGCCTCCTCCTGTCCTCCTCCGCGCGCCTCGCTTTCTTATATCCTCCGCGCATCCATGGCCACCCCTCACCACCCCCCGCCCAGCCCCGCTCCCGCGTCTCCCGTCCTTTCTCTCCTCCATCTCCCATCACGCCCATCCTGTGCCAGTCACTCGCCCCATCATGGTCTCCGCTTCCGTCTGTTCGCATGTAAGTCGCCTCCCCGCTCCTCCACATCATCTCTGTTCGGCGCATGATGCTGATCCATCTCTTCAGGAATCTTATCCGACCAGCACAGATAGCCTCCTCCTCGAACAACCCTCCGGCTCACATCGAGTAAAATACCAGGGCGCCGGCGCGCGCCAGCCCTTCGACTTTGCCCTCGAGACCGACGGCCATGCCATCGACGTCTCCCTCGTCCTCCCGCACTACCGCGCACGCAACCAGCCGTACGACCACCGGCTAGGCATGTACGTCGGCAGTGATTCCTCCGCCCCCATCAAGGTCAAAGTGGTGAGTGTCCCATCCACCACACGCCGCCATCATCACCATCCCCTAAATCTTGACTGACGTCAACCCGTTCCCCGCGCCGCAGTGCCGCAAGTTCACGCCCCCGCGCACGACCAAGTTCAAGCTCGAGGTGCACTCCGCCGCGGGCTCGGACGTGACCGTCTGGCTCCCCTCCGACTTCAAGGGCCGCATACACCGCTCGAGCATGTGCAAAAAGGTCTCCTTCTCCGCCGGCTTCACGAACGCGATCATGCGCAACGTCTGCCTCACCCAGTCCCGCCGCCCCTCGGTCGTCTCCACCGCCGACTCCGCCGCGTACCACTTCTCGGAGATATACGTCTCCGACGGCCCGCACCGCGCGCACCTCGCGCCTCCGCCCGAGAAGCGCGCCCTCCCCCACTTCGCGCACGACCGCGAGAAGATCGGGTACGGCCTCGCCGCCGCCGCATCGGGCTTCGGCGGCGACTACGGCGGGTTCAGCGACGCGCTCGCGCGCGGCGCCGCCGAGGAGGACGAGGTCGTCGTCGACACCACCGGCACCGTCACCTTCCGCATGTGGGACATCCACCGCGGCGAGCCCGAGGCGCGCTGCCGCGAGGCGTGCAAGCGCGCGTTCGGCCTCGGCTGGTGCGCGAAGCGCGCCCCCGAGGTCGCCATCGACTGGGACTTCCTCCTCGAGGACTGAGGCGGTGGCCCCCCCCCACTCGACCTTCCCCCGCAGCGCGCCCCCAAGACGCGTGAAAGGGGCCCCCTTTCGCGCGTCGCGATCGCGCATGCCTCCTTCACCTGCCTCCTCCTCTCGAGGCCCCTATTCGCCCGCCTGCATTCTGCCCGCTCATGCCCCTCGCGCACGTCGTCCGCGCCACGCCCCCCTCACGTTTCCCCCGGCTCTTCGTCGCATGTTATATCCAAGAGATCGCCCACGATTCCCCAGGCTCATGCTTCCTCACACGCACACTCGTCACCCCCACCACTGTAGCACCAGCACACGCTTTTAGATCCGCACACCACTGTAGCATCAGCCCATCTCTCTCGCCTCTCTCGTCCTTGCTCTCGCTTTCGCGCACTTCCCGTCTATACACAGGTCTTCCATGCACCCCCTCGGATTGTCCCCTTCCCCCATTCGTTACAGCGAATTATACATTGGCACCCTTAATTCTATCTTTATCGCGCGCTGCAGCCGCCCTGTTTAAAGCCCCTCCCCCCTTTTTACACGCTCCTTCTATACCATTCGGTTCTTTTTGGACATTCGACGCCTGCTCCGCCCTTTATGGAGGTACAGCCCTTAGCGGCCAACTGCATCATAGCATTCTGCAATTTCACGTTTGCTGGTCATGAATCTCGAGGAATGTTTGCTGTGGCCGCCACGCGAGTGCTTCAATCTAGATAATATGGAGAGTCCGAGCGAAAAGGATCGAATAACAAAGCCAAGAACCAACCACCCACTGGCACCCGCCCATGAGCGAACCGCGGCGCGCCGTGACCGACCCAGTAGAGAACATTGAACAACATCTACTTGAACTATAGGCCGAACGAGTGTATACAGGCGGGTATGGTAGAGTAGTACGCATATGCAAACAGAGAAAGCACGACAAGAGCCGTCCGACCGGCGCCGGCCCCACCCAGGCGGCCCCCCCTCCTCCTCCGTCCACCGAGAATCCGCGGTCCGCGGCGAGCGACACGCCGCCTCACACGCTCGCGACGATCCTGCGCAGCAGAGCGCGTTAGCTCACGAGATCGGACAAAGGAAAGATAAAGAAAAGGCACGCACTCCTCCGCCTTGCCGAGCGCCTGGAGCATCGACGTGACCTCCTTGCGGCGGTTGACGACGAACTCGGACTCCTTGAGGAGGTCGTCGAGCACCTCGGGCTTGTACAGCTCCTGGAGGAGCTCGCGCTGCAGGTTCTCCTTCGAGTGGTTCACGAGCGTGAGCGTGATCGCCTTGGGCACCATGTCGATCATCTCGCGCTTCACGATGTTGAAGTACGAGTGGATGAGCAGCTCTGCACGCGCGCGCGGGAAGGCAAGGCGCGGGGATCTCGGTCAGCGGGGTCGCAAGCGTAGGCGATATAGCGGGATACGCACTGATCACTTCGGTCTCCATGGTCTCGCGCTCGTTGAGCGCGGCCTGTGGCTTGATGACGGGGGGAGGCTGTGGGCGCGCAACGTGCGGGTGAGCACCGACCGAAGTCGCGGTGGCCGCGAGGCAGCGGAAAGGAGGAAGAGGGGGCTACTCACCGCCTCCATGACGGCGACGCCCTTCTTCTTGGGCTGGTTCTTGGCGAAGAAGGAGCCGAAGAAGCTGGGCTCCTCCTTCACGTCGACGTCGAGATCCCGGTTGTTGAGCTGTGCAGGCGTAGGCTTGCCGCCCTTGCCCTCCTGCGGCTGTGGCTTGTTCTGGTTCAGGCGCTCGGTGACGATCGACATCGCCTTGTGGCCGTTGAGGAAGTCGGGGTGGGTGGTGTTGACGTAGCAAGCTTGCATCCTGTAAAGACGGTTAACGGCTGAAACGTCAACTAAATACAATGAGGACGCACATGACCATGTCGGTTACGAGCTTGGTTGTGGGGTTCATCGCGTTCTTGAAGAAGTTGACGACAACCGAGTTGAAGCGCTCACGCAGAGCAGGGAATCGCCTGAATGCTTGCTGATGCGGAGGTAAGGGCACAGCCTGACTGAGGTACTGAGAGTGAACTTACAATCTTCTGCAGGAGCTGGCCGAGAATACGGATGAGCTCGTCGTATACAAGCTGACAACACTTTATTGACGGATCTTCCAATCGGCGAATCTGCTGCTTGACGATGATCTCGAACGCCTGCGTACCCACGAACAACGACGGCGTTGAACCTGAAGAGTTGTACAGAATCGTCCGAATATCGCCATCCTTGACCTGGTCGAAGGGGTCGATAGTCTTGATACCGTTGTTGAACAGCTCGTGGAACACGAAACTGATACGCGCACCACCGGACAGCTCATTCAGTGACAGGTCGTTCGTGTTACCGTCGATCGTCGTGCGGAACTCCGAGCAGAACTCAGTGATCACAGACAGAACGATGTTCGATGAGCTCGCGTCCGCCAAAGCACCACCGAGAGTCTGAAGTTCAGCACTGTACTTCTGCTGTTGTTGCGAAATGCGCGCCTTGATGTCGGGGAGCGTTGCTCGAATATGTGCCATGAGGATCTAGACAGGACCATTCAATGGGTAATAACGCCGCATATAGTCATGAAAGTACATACGACGTTGAGCTTCCTCGCGAGGAAGGGCGTTCCGCAGTACTGCGCCTTGTTCGAATAGGATGGGTGGCCCTCAAAGAACTTACGCTCAGCATCCAACGCAGTAGTGATAGTCTTGTTCGTCTCAATGTCCCGCTGTCCACGGTTGACTACGGGAACGTATCCGAGACGGAGAGGGATGACACGGCCAGCAAGAATGTCAACGACATCAGTACCAGCATCCCTGAGTAAAGCATATGGGTTATGAGTGGCGTTGGAGAAAGAGGTCACGGACTACGCACATAAGATCAACCTTGGTCAAGACACCGATCGTCCTCTGTCCCTCCGGATCCACTTCTCGTGCCATCTTCAAACCATCCGAGTTGGCCAAGTCTTGGTTGGCGGGGGTGACCGCGAGGATGATACATGCCGGCTTCGAAATGTACTTGAACAACATATCCCTGATCTGCTTCTCAATATCTCGGGGCTGATCGCCGACAGGGACCTTGGTAAGACCGGGGAGATCGACGAGTGTAAGGGTTAGGACATTGGGGGAGTAGATGCGGAGGTTGATGGGGAGAGGAGAGATGCCAGCGTTTTTGCCTGTCTTGGCCTCGGTGTCGCGTACAATTTCTTCTCTGATCTTGCTAAAGTCGTAGAACTTCTGGTTTGGAAGATGGAGGAACTCGCCCCATTCATCGGGGTTGGCGTTGGAGTCGCCGCCCGCCTTCAGGTCTTGACCATCGGGCTTAGCTACAGAGCCATTGAGCGGATTCCGTTAGCTTTCGAGCACGCTCACATACCAGTTCCATTGGCTTGATGTGTCGGTTTGCGGTTGATGAGTTGTAGGACCTACCCAATACCGCGAGTGAGCCTCTCGACACGCTCGGCTAATGAATGACATACCAATGGCCTCCTGGTCACAATACCAGAGCCTCGAGGAAGGAAATCGCGCCCTACAATGTTCTACAAGAGGTGGTTTGCTAAGCAGGAAGACGCGTGTGCATGGAAACTATACTGACCTCGAGCACACTACTCTTTCCGCTACTCTGGCTGCCGAGTACGCATATCTGGGGAAGGTCTATTTGGGCGGCGGACGACCCAACTGCGGAGAAGACATCTTGGAGCTTGTTTACAACATTGACAATTTCTGTGCCGATTCCAGAGGTTGCCATTGTTAGAGAAAGGGTGGGTGGAGGGGTAGTGGAGAGAAACAGCGAGTGTCACTGTTATAGCGGGCCACGGTGTGCCAGTCCATAAAGACGCGCGTCGTGAATGGGCGTCAGACGGGCGCCTGTGAACGACTCCGCCCGCTGCGCGGCAGCGCCCCGCTTGCGGACGCAGCCAGATACCAGACCACAGGAATACGCAAGCAGAGCTTCGGACTTAAGGTAACATTTCCTGGCGCGCCTTATGGCAAGCAAAGATCTATGATTGACTACTGCGCACCCACAGATATGACCTTGCCGCAGATTCTAGCCTCCCTTCCCGGTGTCCCATCTCTCGAGGCTATCAGAGACGAATACCTGCGGCAGCTCAATCCTTGGAACATGTCTTACCAGACCCTCTCCTCGCTCGTGGACGAACGGATCCCAACACTCGAGGTGGCTGCGGCCGCACTTCTTGACGTTGTCTCTTGCCTGCGCGAACTTCGCAACACTGGGGTAGGCATCGCCCGCATGCCTCCTGAACTTCTGTCCCGGGTCTTCTCCAGCTTCATTGGACAAGAAGACACCGATACAGACCTGGTGAGCGTTACGCATGTCTGCAGGAGGTGGCGCGCCATCGCGCTCAGCAATCCAAACCTCTGGAACCACGTCTTCGTCACAAGTCTCGAGAAGGCTGCCACTTTCATCGAGCGTTCGGGTGACCAGCCTCTCAACATTTACTTCGAAAATTACCACCTCGCAAAACAATTTGCCCCAACTCTCCGGCCGGAAGCCCACCGCCTACGGACCCTTGTTTCACGCCCACCTCGTGGCCACCTATCCGTGTACCTCATGGCAGCCCTGTCTTGTATCTCGGCGCCTCAGCTACAGAACCTTCACCTCCTAAGCCGGGAACCTCCTGAAAGGGACGAAAGCGTTCTATCAATGTTCGGCAGAGGCGTAGACATGTTCAAGAGTGTCGATAACCGGTTCATATTCGATACTTCCGCACTGCGCTCCCTACGACTCTACGAGGTTGCTATCCCATGGGAGATAGACATCTACAAGAATCTCACCGTGCTGGAACTCTGTACGCCATCAATGGTCCCTCCAACCCTACGGCGCCTCTTGGAATGTCTTAGGCAGTGTCCCGATCTCGAGGAGCTTAATCTGGAGCTCTCGGACATCTCTGAGCTCTCCGTTCCTTCGAACGATCCGAATTGGAACGTTGACCTTCCTAGGCTCGTTTCACTGAACCTAGTCCTCCCCAAGCCTAGAACTGTGTCCACCTTCCTGTCATGCCTCATACTTCCTCCTCAGACCCGTTGTGGCTTTCGATTCTGTCAAGAACTCGAAGGATTTCCCTCTCCCGACTACCCCATGATTCCCCGGGATCGATCGCGCCTCCCCGGGCTATCTGTCTTCGACCGCGTCCACGTCAGCGTCACGGACCTATTCCGAGTAGACGCATCATGTATGCGCATCAAATGTTACCACCCTACCATCAGCGGAATCGACGATCCCACCCTAGTCCTCGTCCTGATGGAAACCTCAAGCCCGGCACTCGCGCTATCCATGCTCGGCGAATCCATCGACCTCGCGTCCGTCCACACGTTCACCGTGACCGGGGCGCAGGGGAACTCAGTGATGTGGGCAAGCCTCTTCAGGTTCGGCTCCGCGTTCTGCACGCTCCACATCGTCGAGCCTCGGCCGGGTGCCGTCGAGGCGATCTTCCGAGCGCTTGCAACACCCTCGACCGATGCGGGAGGACAACCAGGCGGACTATGCTGTGGGGCGTTGCAGGTGCTGGAGCTCGTAGGCGTTCGGATGACAGGCCCTGTATACGAGGCGATCCTGCACGGATGCACGGTACGCAAGGTGATGGGTGCTGGGCTGGAGCGACTAGTCCTTTTGAAGGTCAACGTGGTGGATGAATTATGGATGCGACGTCTCCAGGAGGTGGGGGTGGAGGTTCACGTGAATTTCTCAAACTGAGTGTCATAAGGGTGGATTTCTGAGCAGTTTCGGTTAGATGAACGATGCGGTAGCATGCAGATAAATAGTAGTGAACACCCCATCCATACGAAGACCAGAGATAGAGGTGACAGAACGCGTTTACTTGTACAGTGAATACAATAGAGGTTCAAGCTTTTCCGGTGCTTCTGACGCTCCCGACCGACAGCGCGGGAGGGCAGCCGCGGGAGCCGCATTGTGGGGCATTACGGGTACCGACCGTGGGGCTCGTGGGCGTCCGGATGACAGTCACTCTATACGATACGATCGAACCCGGATGCACGGCACGCAGGGTGATGAGAGTTGGGATGGGATGGCTAGTCCTCAAAGTCAAGATAGCGGATAGTGGGTGCAGCGCTTCTAGGAGATGTGAACAGAGGTTGATGTGGATCCCTCTGACCGATTTTGATGAGGACCGAGGTTTTCATATGTTTTCGGGGGTACCTTGGATGGATGTTAGAGAACACCGTGTGCCTATAGAATCTCGTAGTGAAGAATTTGTGCAACTACAGTCACGGATTGAGCTTGCTTGCACTACTACTCTCCAACGTGAACTGTGCACAGTAAAAATAAGATACATGAGGGGCTTGAACGACTCTGGTAGCAATCAATAAGGTCATCCTCGCCCGGTAATCCTGTGGGCCGGGTTTTCCTCCAGATACTCCCTGAGTGCCGTCCAGTCCTTGCACTTATACACACTACCCACCCCACTAGCTCCGTACCTCCAGCTCCCCTCTACGAACACTGGTTCCGCCGACTCCAGCGTCGTGTCCGCGTGGCAGAGCACCATGTGCCGCATATAGCGCAAACAGTGCTCGACATGGTGCGCGTATCCAGGAGGGTTTGCCGTGAACCCTACACGGAAGGTCTCCAGGCAGTGCATTTGGTGGACCATAGAGACGACGAACGTGCGGTTCGAGGGCCCGAGGTCGGTGAAGCCATCCGACGAGTACTCCTGTGTGGCCCAATCGGCATTTGCGTGGAGGCCAAAGTGTTCCTCCTTTGTGTCTAGTACTAGACCGACGGTCGGGAGCTTGTATGGGAGTTGTGTCGGAAAGTCGTCTCCGTCGTAACCTGTTGGAGGAAGTTTGAGCACGGGCGACCAGGGTGGGGAGGGCGAAGCAGCGAGGCTGGAGAATGCTCCCGAGGCCATTATGCTCACTGTAGACCTGCTCGACGGCAACGAGTCCGTTCATAGCGCCGATGAGAATGATTAGGAATACGACATTGGCTATGGCGATTGCAGAAAGGATATAGAGAGGATAACGCAATGTCCGGCATCTGTAGCATCCGACATCCATGTGTTTCCCTAAGCGAAGTGTGAGCCTGGGTTCGAAGGAATATTGGAAGTCTTGGGTGTTGATGAAAGCGCGTGTATTCGTGCATCTATAAATCTCGGGTGGTGGGTGGATTTAAGACCTATAGAGTGAGCGCACGCGTGTCAGGCCCAAGGATCCCTCAACCGAATAAGAGTACAACTGCCCGCTTACCATTGGTCTAGCATGTTCCTGTACGGACGCCGTACGTCTGAGTGAGGTTGGCATTTTCCACCTCATATCAAAGCTTGAATGACTTCAAAATTCGAATCCCTCTCTCCATGTAACGGCCTTGATCACCTTTGGCGTATAACAAGCGGCCCTTGCATGTCGGGTAGACAGACATTGTCCCGGTGTCCCTGTCGCAATGAATCACCGGAGTCGTAATCGCCTGAGCAAAGGTTAGAACAGCACACGCCGGAGACGAATTGTGGACGTACCGCTGTCATTACGGGGGCACTTATGGATCGCCGTCGTCGGACCTTGTTCAATAGGTTGGGCGGCCCTTTCAAGCAGTGCTTGCTAAGGACTTCTGAGAACGACCAACGCGAACGGTTTGAAGGGAAGAAATAACCCAGCTACTCCAACAGCCCCTTGATGTACGCCGTACTGGGAATGTTCCATGGACTCGTGCACCTTCATCCAGTCTCTACTACGTCGAACAGTGAACACTGATCAGCGCAGCGGTGGCGTTGCATCCATCAAGCCACGACACTACTTTCGGAAATTCTGATACAGTTGGCAGGTCAGTGACGATAGGAAGTGAAAGACGGTGCAGGACTATACTTACATCAGAAAAAAAGCCGCCGGCCCGTTGCGCCACAGGGGCGGGTGTATCGCATTCCGTAGCGCCGGCACGCGCCTCATTGCGCGCTGTAGCCGCTATAGCACTCTGTAGCAGCGCAGGGGGGGGTCTATAGCATTCTATTGCATTGCATAGCAACGTGCAAGGTTTGGTAGCACTTTATAGACCCCAGTGGTAACTTTATTGTATTGGATTGCGGAAGGCAAGGTACTATAGCACTTGGTTGACAGTGCTCGTGCTACCGGCCAGGAGTATCATCGGGCACACAATGCAAATGGCTTGTAGAACAAATTTTATTCAAACTGTCTACTACATAGTACTCCACGAGCTCATCGTACACGTGCCGGACGACGACGGCGCGAGCCTCTCAGCGAACACGTCAGACGGGCGCGCGGGTCAGCTCGACTGGCGCTCCGACGCGCGAGAGAGGTGGCGGCGCAGACGCACCCATGATCGAGTTCTGGACCGTCGGACGGCCACGGGAACTTCACGTCGATCAGCGGTGTCGGCGCGAACCCAACCGTCGAGGATTGCGCGCGCGCCCCCCCGACGAGGGAGAGGGCGAGGATGGTGAGGATGGTGGAAAGGGCGACGGACGCGATGGCGATGGCGGTGTGGGTGATAGTGGGAGCAAGAGAGGTGGGAACCTAGGAACTGAGAGGGGCAGGGAGACAGCGCATGTGCCCCGGGGTGGCGAGGGGAGAAAAAAGCGAGAGGAGGATTGGGAGCGCGCGCTCGCCCTGTGCATGACGATGCGAAGGCGTTGGGGGACAAGTAATCGTTGAGCTGGGGCGTAACGTACACGGAGACGTGGGCACCGTTCATGTAATGTTCGTCAAGGATCAAGGGGCCGCCGGAAGAGGGGACGTCGTGTTCCGAAGGGTCGTACTCCGCGGTGATGGAAAAACCCGAGGGGTTGTCGCCGTTGAAAGGGCCAAAATCGCCGTCCGCGACGTCTATTGGTGGGAGATCAGCTGGAGTAGGGGGAGTTCTGGAAGGAGCTGGTGTAGGACGGGGTGTGGGGGAGATGGGGAGGGGGCTCCGGGATGGCGTCGAAGTCGTACGAAGAGTGGTTGGGGGAGAGGTCGAAGATGTTTGTGTCGGGGGACGGGGCTATGCCAAAGTCTTGCTGGTCTGGATCGACCGCGGGAGCGAGGAGAGTCTCCATGACCGAGTGCTTTAACGGAAGGAGCGGCGGAGGGGGTGCGCAGGCGATGGTGTGGGCCGACACTAGAGTCAGCGCAGCTCTCGCGGTTCTAGCTGTGAAAGGGAGGCGGGCACGTGAGAGGAGTGCTAGAAGTGTGTAGAAAGAGGGAAGACGACGAGGACGAGGACGAAGAGTGGAGGGAGAGCACGCGAAGAACGCTAAGTCCGCAAGCGCCAGCGTCGAATTTTTCGGGCGCTTGAACCTTGCCGTCGTGGCATGCCGCTTGCTCATGCCTTTCCCTTCTCCCGTCACTGTCCCACCGTTCCCGATCTTGTTGCAAGCCCCCACCCTCCTCTATGTCGACTCTACTCCTCCCGTTCACGAACACTTCCACAGCGCTCTAGACGCGATCTCAATATTCCGCGCCACTCTTTCCTACTTCAATTCGTTAAGTGTATTCCCCTTCTCCTCTTGTCCCCAGCATATGTCATGCCTTCCACCCCACGCTCCTTGTCCTCCGATACCCCTCCGCTGTCTCTAGTACTAACCATGTTCACGCCCTCAGTGTCCCTGGATCCCCGAAGACCCACCGCAAACCGTCCTCGTCGACGATCGCATCAGATACGTCCCTCAGGTTTGATGTCTAC
>FTLJ01001077.1:0-38158 GCA_900155495.1 Porogramme epimiltina
TCCTCCCCGTCCTCTCTTCCGCATGCCCCCCTAGTCCCCTCCATGTCCTCCCGCCCCCAGCCCCAGACGGCCTCCCGCTCCCTCCCGCCCCCGCCAAAGACCATCAAGCTCAGCCCCCACCGTCTCCTCTCCCTCCCCTACCGTCTCACCCACCCCCCGCCGCCCCAGCCAAAGGCCTCGTCTCCATGGGCCATCACCCCCCACTTCCGTATCCCTCTTGAAGAGATTCTTGATCGCAAGCACCTTCCCCCACTGGGTCTCAAGGACTTCGAGGAATGGTTGTTGCTAATTGACGGCATACCCGAGTGCCTGTACGTCACCTCCGTCTTCTCGCCCCGACGCCCTTTTCCGACGCGTCGCGTACCCCGTCCCCAGGTATTTTATCCTCTGGCTGCGCGAGTACAAGGCGCGCTACACGGCGTGGATGCGCAAGACGAAATTAAGCTCGCCCATCCGATGTTCGTCCAACCCCGACGCGCAGACCTACCGCTCCATCTCCGTCCCGGCTCCCCCCAACCCCGCCCTCGTCCAGTTCTATATGCGCGCAAAAGAGACCTTCCTGACGCCCTACGCTCCCTACGCCCTCCCCCTCCCTCTCGACGTCCTCGCCCAGTTCTCGCCGATCTCCAACCCGAGTTCCGGCGCGTACCGCCCACCCGATCATATGCTGGGCGTGCCTGGCCAACCGCCGCACCCGCTCTGTCCAGATGCGTTCGGCGAGGTCGAAGAGCGCGTCATCGCGATGCTGACCGACAGCCTCGACCGGTTCGTCGTGGCCACGTTCCACAACGTCGGCATGCCTCGGGCGTATTGCGGCTGCGCCGGCGGGACGGTCATCGGCCTCTCAGGAAGGTTCGTCAGTTTTTCTTCTATTACCGCTCTGTGTGAACTCCGTCGATGCGGCTTCTTCTTCGGACCCTATCGTCGTGGCGCGCCTGGAACGTCCCCGATATGGCAGCCCGGATGCCTTGTATGGCCTTTTCGCGCTCCAGCTGCCAGAGCCGTGACCATGTTTTCCCCGGAAAGCGCCGGGGCCGAGGAGTGTCGTCTGTGTTTGGGCGAGTGCAGGCGGGCCTCGACGGCAGAATGAAGGGCGTGATGTGCAGCTGACTGGCGCCTGCTTCACAGTGTTCCTGTCCTCTTGGCCAATTTCCTCACGGGAGGCTCCCGCTGGTGGCGCTTCGCGGCCTTGCCTGGCCTCTGGCTTGGGATGACCATTGTCATTTCCGCCCTCTACGGTGTAAGCGACATCTCATACCCACGGCGTGCTTTTCCGCTCACACATGCCCACAGGTCTGCATGATGATATACGTCTTCGGCGACTTGCGGCAGCTGCGCTCGTTCGAGCTCGCACGCATCCTCGAACCTGGCGCTCCGTCCGAGAAGGGCAAGGAACAGGCAAAGCCCAACATGTCGTCTGTGCCGAACGCTGGCCCTCAGCCACACGCCATCATTCAAGCACCTCTCACCGGACCTCCCCCTCTGCGACGATATTCTCCCTCGTTCGCCCCCGCTCATGGGAATATCGACCCTCTTTCTCGCCCTGGACCGCCTAAACTGCGCCTCACCACACCCCCTCCCGCCCACACCGCGCCGCACGTTCACACTTCCCATCGCCTGCCCGCATCTCATCAGCATATGCAGTCTGTATCATCCGCGTCTACCTCGTACTCGGTGAAAGCTCCTCACAAGTCACTTTCGGTTCCATTCTCGTTTCCCGAAGATGACGACTCGAGCTTCACCGACTCGGCGTACGAGTCGGACGAGGATTATGGTTCTGAGACCGACGCGGGCTCTGATGACTCGCACACTTCTGGCTCCCATGAAGGAACTTCAGTGGAATCAGCCGCGGATGGTGATCGTCGACGACGTCGGAGACGAAGGCGCGAACCTCGAATTCACATTTCAGACGCGATCTTCGACGAGGATCCTTCTCCTGAAGGTCCAGCCATGGGCGACTACGCAGACAGGGCCGGGCGAAGTTCAATATGGGGAGAAGACGGTGATGGGATTAGCATGGGCGCAACGTTCATCTACCCTTTCCAGTGGGATGACATGGAAGCGTAAGTGTGGTTCTCAATCACCGCCCAGGACGCATTCTGACAATCTCGCCCGCAGTTCATCATGCTCGCACGACTTGGAATCCCAAGCGCGCTGCGCGTCCGAGCGCCAACGGATAGACACGTTCGACTTTGATGGGCTTCCCCGCCGTTCGACGCGGCAGGCTCGAAGAGATTCCGCAACGGGTTCCCTTGCGTCACCAACTACACCGACATTCGCTCCTATGAGCACCGTCCCGCATGTCGCACCGACCGACCCGGAGAAGCAGGCGGCAACGCGCGGCGTCCACTTCGCGTCCGACGTCGAAGGTGGCAGGGGACGTTGCTCGCCAGCGCACGGGCCGACCCGCGGACCGATCCGGAAGTTCTTGGGAATGGTCCAGACCAAATGCGGTCCTCGCAACATCGCATCGTACATCCTCGGCTCGCGCGCTGAAGTGTCGACCTCGGTGCCCCTGGACGACCTGCCCGACGCCTCACCCCCGCCCGGGACACCTGCAGCTATGGCGGCGTCGGCGTCGGCGTCGGCTTGTCCCCTGTCCCCGACGTCAACGCTGCGCGCGCCGTCGGTCGTGTGGCCTGCCGCGGCGTCTTCCGTGTCAGAGAAGACGGCGGTCGGGAGCGCAGAAGACGCGCATGAGGCCAAGGGACAGCCATGGCAGGTGCGCCTACGGCGGATGTTGGAAGTGCCCGCGTTCGCGTCGCCACTGACCCCGGTGCTGAACCCGGTCGTGACGCGCGGGCAGTGGGAGATCGTTGTGCGGAGCGCGGTCATCGCGCTCTTGTGCAGCACCGCGGTCGTTGGTGGGCTGGTGGGCGTGCCGGTGACGCACGCGTGAGGAAGAGAGGTGGGGGTTCGTGGGTTGTATTTCGTACCTTAGCTTGATGTCGATATTGCTCTGCGCATGCACCGTCTCACGTCGCCGGCTCCCGAACACGTCCCCCTCCCCTTTGCGAAGATTCCGTGTGTGCGCCCCCTCTCGCCCGTAGATGCAATGTCACGCCGCCGCCCCCCGCCATGCCCATCTGTACCCGTCCGTGCACGCCTCTCGGCTCCTGCTATTCATCTCCCCGCTCGCGTTCGATAGATCTCGTCCGGTCCTTTCCCCCCGCCGAGCAGCATATGTAGCCAACCCAAAGAACTCTGAGCCCCATACGATAGAGTCGCTCGTTCATTAACTACCGTACGCTCTCCCATACTCTCCCTTCGCCTCGCCGCTTTTCGCGCACTGTATTACTACGCACGGCCCTCGCCCTTTCCCGAAGCCCCCTCCCCCCCGCCCGCGCGAGCGACACCCGACTGGTTCGCGTCGCCTCGGTACGCTTGACTCGCATGCACACACACACCCTGCTCCGAGCCTCCTCCCTTTCCCCCCCCCCCCACCGTTGCCTTTTCGGATCCCTCGCCCGCACGCCGGGGCGTGTTGTACTCTCCTTAGTAGCACTTTTGTAGTCGCTCTTTAATACACGCGTGCACCTTTCGTTCGGGCCGGCCGCGGAGCTCGACATTTCTCTTCACTGCTGGCAAATTGCAATCGCTATCGGTATGTATCTCTTCACGCTGTGCCCTGCTTGTTTAGACCTCGGATACTTCGCTCATACCCCTCTCGCGTTCTTCGAGGTGATAAAGAAAGCAATGAGGTCGGAACGAGCGCCGAGCGGTACGTCGCACGCTCCTCTCTCATTGCTAGTGGCGATAGTGCACTGTGTACGACCTGGGCTTCGCTGGCTTTATACTCAGTTCAGAACCCTCCCGCTATCAGAAAGCCTGCGTCTGCAAGTGGATTCACGTCCATGTTCTCTCATCGCCGTAACGCTCTACTTTTGGACTGTCTCTATATAATCGTAGTGGCTGAAGCTGAACAAATTGAAAACAGGAAAAAGCCATTTGGGATAACCGAGCCGCACAATGTGGATAAGAGGCTGGCCATATCCGCCGATGCAAATACGAGATCGCACAGGGTGGACACGGTGTCGTCCGCGTTGACGCGGATTCAAAGGGCACAACCTGTCGTCGGTCAAGTCACGACGAAACTTCGGTTAATAGCGGTGCTCCTCTTGTTACCCCCTCTGGGTTTAGATAACATGGCTTGAGAGGCCCCGCAGCCCAGGTGGGCGAAGTACACAGCTTGGTTGAAGAGTCACCGTAACCCACGGATCATGAAGACAAAAATGTAACGCGGTTCATTCAACGCTGGACTGTGACGCTCTCCTCAACGTACAAATTCTTACACCCCCAACTAAGCCTGGTTCAAGCGGCTTCCATCGCTTTGACGGCCTCATTCTTGAGAGCGCCCGCCCGGACAATCGCCTCGCGGTTCAACATCGCGGTATGCCACCTAGACGATCACACGTGAGTCCCCGCCCCAGGCACAAATTCCCCCAGAGAAAAAAAACCGACCTGTGCACAGACGGAAAGTCCTCTGCGAACTTCTCAGGGCTGAACCCTTCGTAGCCCTTCATGAGCAGGCTCAGCGCCGCCGCGTTCCACCTGCACGAACCACAGGTCAGCCACCCCCGCTCATAACCGTAAACTAATAGTATGTGCCATGGCCCGGGACTCACGGGATGAAGCTCAGGTCCGCGACGGTGCACTTGCCGCCGACGAGCCACTCGCGCTCCGCGAGCACGCCCTCGAGCACGCCCCACACGCGCGCGATCTCGCCCTGGTACCGCGCGAGCGCGCCCGGCGCGGGCTCGGGGTGGAACAGCAGGAACCAGCCCGCCTGCCCAAAGTACGGCCTGGCGCGGGGTGAGTGAGCAAACTTGACCCCGTGCCGCCGGACCGCGGAAACGGGCCCGAGCCCGAGAGGCGGAGACGCACCCTTGGCCGGACGCCTGGAAGAAGAGCCACTGGAGCTGCTGGAACTTGTCGTTCGCGTCCGCGACGGAGACCTTGTGCGCGGCGTCGTACTTGTCGACGAGGTACAGCATGATCGCGGCCGACTCCCTGTGGGCCCATGGTATTCAGTCAGCACTGACACAACTCGGAACGCACTCGACGGCGGCACGGCGGCGGCGGGGGGGGTAACGCACCAGATGACGAAGTCGCCGTTGGCGTGGTCGACGAGGGCGGGGATGCGCCCGTTCGGGTTGATCGCGGTGAACGCGGGCGCGCGGTTCTCGCCCTTGTGCAGGTCGATGTAGACGGTGTGGTACGTGAGGCCGAGCTCCTCGAGCACGTACACGACCTTCCTGTGCGCGCCACGGTGAGCGGTGTTAGGGGCAGCGCGGCGACGAGGCCGGCGAGGGACACGCACCACCCGTTCGGCCCGGTCTGGTGGCTGTAGAGGGTGAACTGCTTCCCGTGCTCGGCCATGGCAGAAAGCGAAGGTGTTGGGGGGTGGGTGAGTACGCTGGGTGATTCGGGGGGGACGAGATGGGTCAGGAACGCCTTCGACCGTTATCGCTGAACCTGAAGTTTGGACGGCTTTATAGCTTTCCTGTCTGCAGGCGCGGCTCCACTCAGCGAGCACTCACACGGGCTGCCAAGTCAATGGAACCCACGGCGTTCGCATGTGGGTCGCAAGGGTTTATGTCAAAGGCCGACCTTCGTCGGCACTCGGAAATGTCGCTCAATATGCGGCTTGGATGGGTAAGTAGTCACAGTCGGCATGTAGGTCCCTACTGAAAGCATCGGTCAGTAATTCTACTAAACCCCTACGTCCTTACACGCTCGACATACCTGTTAGCCAACTAGTCAGACTCGACATAAGGTGAACCGCACACACAGCACGGGCCAGGAGCGGCATTGTATCCAGCAGCAAGCCGGGTCCAATTGCCTCCCGCGCGCAGTCGCTGGTTATTCCAAATTGAAAATCGCGGGCTGCGATCTCCTGCGATTTCGAAAATCAGTTTCAGTGGGACAGCGAGCTGAATGGGATAAGCGGGCCCCGTACCTCGACTCGCGCACAGCATTGCGTTCTGGCTTACTGAGCACAGATCATCTGACGCACCTCTAGACCCAACTGCCAGTATGTCGGCGCGAGCGAGCTACAAGGAGACAGGCGGGTGTACACGGGATGTCATTGACGATAGCGCGGCACCTACGTGACTCGAGCTCTAATCGAATCGGGGTATATGTGATCTGCAGTCGGTCAACGATGTGCGTATTGACTATGTGAGGATGGGAATAATACAGAGGAGTGGGGGTTGGGAGATGCTACAGGACACTGGAGGAGTCGAGTGTGATTAAGGACGGCGAAGTCCGTTTTGAAATTATGGTAGCTAAGGTAAGGAGCCGAACAGGGAGTCCAAGGAGGGTTGAAGGAAGCCATGATGGTCGCATGTACGAATCGGGGAGCTATAGTAATAGAGGGGATAAATATACGCTGCTGAAAAGGTTCTTCGATAGCTTTAACGTGTCTTGTGCGCGGCTGAGTCGAGCATCTTATGCGAGTCCTCGACGAACTTGGCCGACTCGTCGCGCTCAAAGCTAATAGATGGCATGGCGCTCGTCAGAGACGTCACTCGGGGACCAAGAGACTACTCACCCTATCGTCGAGCCCTTGGTCGTCATGTCCGGCTCGCGAAGCGCGAACGGGTTGATGTCCGACTTGTACTTGAGGCTCGCCAGGCTGTGGTTCACGAACCGGTGCGTGCTCTCGTCGCTGCGGACGGCGTACACGACGTCGAGGAACTTAGCGTCCGGCCCGAGTCGCCAGTAGTCCTTCGCGATCTCCGGGGCGGGAAGGTCCGTCCTGCCAGCCGCGCGGCGCGAGCAACGAACGTCAGCGCGCATGATCCGGGAGCCGAGGAGAAGGGGGGGACGCGAGGGGACGCACCATGCTGGGAGGCGGCCGGCCTCAATTTCGCCGATGCAGCGGGTGCTGGGAATACGTCAGGCCTCTGCGGCGGAGCGTGGCGGCTGCGGGGCGGACGTACTACGTCACTACGGCCTCCTCCTCGAGGTGGCCGACGAAGCGGTGGCAGGTACTTGGTGATATCATGTAGCACAGGACTGCTCAGCCCGTCAGTGACGCTGGGCCTCATGTCGCTAATGAAACGAACTTACAAAAGGCGTTGTAGAAGACGCCCTGCGCGGCGAGGACCATGGCACGGAAGAAGATAGATGGGTTCTTCAGCGTCATAAACGTCCTACCAGGTCGGAAGTCCATCAGCCCAAAACGCAATCTGAAGCGCGCGAAAGGGATCCTACATCAGATGCATCCGCTCGTTCTCAGCCTCTTCCAGGAGCGTATGGATCCATCCGTGATCGCGTCTCTGCGGACATAAATGGACATATCAGCCTGCGGGCGGACATGACGCGGACGGTTCGGAGAGTGAGACGCACCATCAGACGGAGGCTCCGGAGGTGACGCAGGGCGGCCGCGACCATGCCGGGCACTGCGGCAATGCTCTCTAGGAACAGAATACGCTGTGCAAACCATAAACGACATATCCCAATATCGCGATATCATCTGACAAATGGACGCACCCTGAGCCACTGCGATTCGTTCATGAGATAGCCTCCGTCCTGCAGCTCTTTCAGTGACATCGATGAAGCGTTGGCCGGCAACGGTTTGTGCTTGTATCCGGAT
Source organism: Porogramme epimiltina (assembly GCA_900155495.1). Classification (NCBI taxonomy): domain Eukaryota; kingdom Fungi; phylum Basidiomycota; class Agaricomycetes; order Polyporales; family Polyporaceae; genus Porogramme; species Porogramme epimiltina. The sequence continues at coordinate 7,601 of FTLJ01001077.1, forward strand.
ACGAGATCGAATCCCCATCTAGATTAATGCGGCGAGTTAATCAACGAAACTATATCCCTAAATGCATCGCACGGAGGGGCGCGTACCGCAGTACATGCACGAATGCATAGGCGACCTTGTCCGAAAACGTCTTCCCCTCTCTGTGGAGGACCTGCACGTGATGGGCATGTCAGGGAACCCGGCTGAAAACGGCAGGATGAACGCTATGCTGACAGCGACTGAACGGAGCTCCTCAGGGGTGTAGACGGGGTGGAAGAGCACCCAGTCCCCGCGTATCTCGCCGGCCGGCGCGATCGCCGTCGTCGGCGCCGCGGTCTGCGGCGGCATGTTTTCTGGCAAGCCCCGTCAAGTGTCAGATACGGCTAGGCCGTCGACAAAGGTGAATGTAATGCACTCACTGATGTGGAGGCTCTCGGCGCCGGGCCCTAACGAGGACTTCTCGTCGGTCTTCTGACCCTTGAGGGAGTTAACGTTGAGTCTAGGGCCAGAAGAGGAAAACGAGCGTTTGGCCGAGGAGGCGAGGCCAGGGGCTAGGTAGGCCCGGTGGATGGGGAGCGCCCTCATCGTAGTGGACGGCAGCATCCGCGCAACCACAACGGGAGAAGGCAGGGCGTGCATGATTGTGGAAGGGCTCGAACGAGTATAAGCCAGCTAGTGGATGGCGAGCGGCTTTGTATGTGGGGGATGTTTTATAACTTTGTGTTTGGGCGAGGTCCGTATCGTCCCGATGGGCGACCCGAGGGCGACCGCGTCCTGTGGCCTCCAAGGACTCCCGTGCCTGCGGGCGGCTGTGTCATCATTACAGAGCGGCTGACTCGACCCAGAGCCGCGACCCGCTATCCGGAGCATCTCCTCCTAGTAGATGTCTTGTGGTGGCTCGTGGGCCAGCCGCGACCGTGGTGGTGCGGGGGAGAACAAGAAAAGCGGTGCAAAGTCCAAGCGTGGATTACCGTATATGGCAGGCCGCCGTCCAATCACAGGCCCCGGATGCCTCTCGTCCAATAGCATTCGCCTCTTTTCATCCGCCTCTTGCGTGCTAACCTCCACAACGCCTGCCAACTCTTGGATGCTCTGCGCGACGCACACCTCGACAGACCTGCCCTAAGGAACCAATCCGCACGTTATCTGATCCTAAAGTCCAGTATGCAGCAGTAGGCGCTCTCACACTTGCCGAGACCGCCGGAAATCGTAATGGGAGAAGCATCCAGAGGCGCTTGGATTGACCCGAGGCCTCTTCAAACTGCGTCGGCTGGGTTCGGAGGGTGGTAGGAGGCGGTATGCATCTTCCTTGTCCCGGACAATTCGTAATTGGTGAAAGCTAGCAGCAGGATTGACCGAACGATGAGGTCTGTTCAACGAACCAGCTCCAGGTTAGCACATGCATACCGCACGTGGTGCAACATACTCACTAGACTGCTTGAACCGTGCAATAGGTTTACTATGACAGGCGATTAGCGTTGCGGCTTAGTGGTCACCATGGTAGTATGCCAAAACCATACGCACAGACGTTATTGAGCCGGAATAGCGACAGGCTTTCCGGTTTGCAGGGCTCCACAGTGATCCTCCAACGTGGCGGTAAAGAGACGGGCCACACGCTTCCATGCTCGCAAGCAGTGACTGTGTGAAGGCTGACTCAGACACAAGTCCGCGAAGTCCGAATTCAAGAGGCAAGAGCAGCCTGGGTGGCGCTGGAGAGACGGCCAGGGCTGCGTTCGCGCAAACCTGGCCCCGCATTTCCGAATACCACGGTATACGGCCCACGGATTCGGAAATACGGGGTCAACTCCACCCAGACGCCGACGACCTCTGGGGCCGTCGACGGCGCGCAGGAACCCAAACGCGGCGGCCTATGGGGGCCGCTTCTGTGGCCCAGGGGGCCCGCGCGCACCGGGGGCTGCGTGGGCCGTACGACGCGGATTTGGGACCGCGGCGGCTGGGAGAGAGGAGAAGGTACCGCGTCGGCGCGTTCCCTGCAACGCGCATCGCGCATCGCACCAGGCCCCGCTCGCACGGTGGGCACGGCGTCGCGCCGATAGACGTGGCCGCAGAGCGACGCGAGGGATCTCGGGCCCTCTTCCCGGGAGCGCGGCGGGGGGAGCCTTCGGGGGTCCGAGAGGGGGGCGCGCAGAGGGCCGGGCTATACTTGGGGCGCCTCCGCGTGCTGCAGCCTATAGCTAGACGCCCCGAAGCTCCCGCAACAGGTGCCGCCGGTTCCAGAGCGCAGCCACGGGAAAAGAGGGCGAGGGAAGGCAGGCGCGCTGGGCGGGGAAAGGGCTGCGAATCGCACTGATAGCCTCCGGCGGATGGGGGAGGAGGGAATCTCGCGGGGCGGCTCGTTGTGATCGGACACTCTGTAAGTGCTCTCAGTCGTGGGCGTCGCCGGCCCGCGGACGCTCGCCGCGGAGAAGGTGTGCGGACTTTGGAGTCGGCGGAGATTCTTTGGGGCGCGGAGGCGCCGTTGCGGACTGCCTTCGCCCCTCCTGCGTTCGCCATCGACGTCGAGGACGGCCCCGCAGTGTTCGTAGAACCACATATGGTGCGCCTCGCCGCGCCCCTGTCACCGTGTGGCGCTCGCCACACTGTTCAAACATTGCTTGCATCTCGGCCGGGCCATAAACGGATCCGCGAGTCTATTTGGACGACCAGATGGGCGTGCGTGGGGACCGCCCGCAGGGACGAGAGGGCCTGGCCGCGTCACGATGCATCGGTGCGCGATCCAATGAAGTCCAACGCGCAAACGGCGCGCCGTCCGCGGCGGGGAGCAGGCTTTTCGCTTTGCTTTGCGCTCACGGCTCCACGCGCCGGCGGCTGGGTGTGTGCGACCGCCGGCGGGCGCCGAGGATAAGGCTGGAATAAGGCAAGGAACCGACACAGGATTTGCAGCGGTGCAGTGACTTATCGTCTCCGCGGCCCCTCCCAGGATTCAGGAATAAGACTTATCGGCGCCATCACGCCCTGGGACCCTTCACCGCGATGGCCCGCACGCACCGGAGGGCCCCCATCCGAGGCGCACGGGAAAGGCGACGGCCACCGCGCGGCATCATGTCCGACTCCGAGGGGCTCGGATGCCCTGGGGGCTGACCGTCCTCGAACTAACCCCTCGCCCGGAATCTGCCCGCTCCAGCCCGACCGTCGACCGCCCGGCGCACACAAACCCACACAGCCTAAAAGCATTTTCTAGCCGCCGCGTCGAGGGCCCATCACACAGCGGCGCCCGCGCGGGGGGCCGTCGCTGGGCACGGGTGCAAGCGGCGGCAGCGCGGGAGAGGCTGCTCGAGAAACCTCGGGGCGAGCGACGTCCCTTCCCCCCGCCAGGCGGCCGGGTGCGGACGATGGAGCTGATGAGAACCCGGTTCCCCGTGCGCCCCGCATGCGCGCGCACGTTTCCCCCAGATCCCGAGCCTGGACTGGCAACAGAGCACGACCGCTTTGATGATCGCTGCGAGCAGATGTCACGGACGCATCACGCTGTCGTCGCCCCCCCGAGCCCGTCTGTCGCTCGCCCCTACCGCCGCCTCGCGCTCCAGATGCGGCCGGCGATCTGTGTCAGAAACAGGCCGCGTTTCATTTAGAGGCCGCACGGAAGAGTCTTGGAAGGCGCGCGGGCGCACAGGCCTGGGCGACCGACCGCCACCCGGCCGCAGATGCGGACGATCTTCGCACGTTTTATGCGTCCCGGCCGTCCACAGCCATCAGCAGGCGCGGACCGCAGGCCTGAGGCACTATCACTATATGCAGGTGCTATGTAAGTAGTGCAGGGGGGGCGCAGACGCCGGCCGGTGCAACGGCAGCAGCGACAGCAGCATGCGTTGCCGCACCGCGACCGCGTCGATGCGAGACTCCATCCGCGACGTAGGGATTTGCCAATTGCCTCCGCGCTGCGAGCCGCGAAGTGTTCGCGAGCAGGTGGGGAGTGGGTGGGGCGCGTGATGTGAGGGGCAGATATTATCTGTTCAATCCCCGAACGCAGCGTGAGTCAGCTGGGCGCGTGGGGCGCGCGGGCGAATAATAAGTAAGTAATGGGCACCAATGCGCTGGAGCGCGCCGGCGGCGGAGCGAGCGCACACTTACCGTTACGCGGGAGTTCCTGGACCTTGCGCAGCTGGCGGCTCGGGCACGGCCGAGGCGCCGTCGAGGCCGGCGAGCTTTCGTTCCTCGGGCGTGAGCGAGAAGAATGCGGCTTTTTGCGCCTCCAGCCAGCGCCTCGGCTTGCGGGGGTGGGACGGCAGCTATCAGCCGACGAAGGACAGGAGGCGCGGCTCGACACGTACCGGCATGAACACATGCTCGTGGTCGCCAAAGTCGTGGAAGAGCACAGCGTAGAGTATCGCAGCTCGAGCCCCGGCGGCGTCAGGGCGCGTGGAGGTGGCGGGCGGGCAGGAGGAGCGGCGGGACTCACTGGGGACGATCAGAAAGTTGGCTATTCGTGACACGGGGGCGACCCAGGGCCTGAATTTGGGTGGCTCGGGGGACGAGCCCTGTGGTTCTGGCCATGGGTTCGATCTTTTCGAGCTTGCATTCCTGGCCGAGAAGCGGGGCGGGGGGCGGGGAGAGAGACGGAGGGGAACCGTGCGCGGCGGGCGAGGCAGCATGGCGGCGGCAGGGAGGAGAGAGGGACGGCCGGAGCGCCCGGAGCCGGCCTCGGGCGATCGCTCAAGTCGGCTCCGCGATCGGGCCTAATGGGGGTTTGGCGGGGGGAGGCCGGGAGTTAGCGGGCGTAAATAAGGGGAAAATAAAAAGAATGCCGGAGTCGACGAGCTTGTCCGCTCTTTTCGGCGGAGGTGGAGACGCCCGCGCTTGGTCTCTCTGTCCTGCGCTCGCCCGGGCTCGTCCTTCTCTTTCTCTCTCCACGTCCGCGAGCATGAGCTCCGTCCACGACCCCGCCCTCGCCGACTACTCCCCTCCCGCCAAGCGGCCCCGCGTCGCAGACCCCATCCTCCACCCCGCCAGCTTCGTCCCCGGACCCCCTGGCCCTAGCACCCCCGCGCACCCCGACCAGGACGGAGCTGCAGATGCCGCCTCAAAGAAGAACAGGAAGCGGCCCCTCTCGTGCGGCGAATGCAGGAGGTGCGCCCCTCTCGCCTGCCCTCCCGCCGTGCCACTCACTCGCGTACCCCCTCGCCCCCGCCCCCGCCTAGACTGAAACTCAAGGTATGTTCGGGTACTATAACCGTTGCCGGCGACCCCGCCCTCATCCGCGCCGCACAGTGCGATCGCGTTTTCCCGTGCCAGTCATGCATGAAGAGAGGTTGTGCGGAGATATGCCCCGACGGCGCGCTCACGGGAGGCAAAGGCAGCAGGTGCGCGCGCACGTCCCGCCCCCCGCCTCGATCAATGGCCCGGGCGGCACCGGCCGGCGTCCTGACCGTGATCTACTATGACCGTCTAGGTTCATTCTCGCCAACACAGAACAACTACACGAGAAAATAAAGTCGATGAGCACTCGCATCCGCGAGCTGGAGGACGCGCTAGGGGACCTCCAGTCCGCGCACCCCCTCCTACGAGAAGACCTCCTTCTCATCAAGAAGTCTGCCGATTTATTCGGAGTCGACCCCAGCCAGATGCAGCCCTCCGCAGCCGAGGGTGGCAAACGCTCCGAATCGACACAGCTGGGTCTTGCTACGCCAGTATCACCACCCGGGATGAGTGATGTACGTCATGTAGCAACGGCGCGTTACAGCATGGCTTACCCGCGTGTCACAGCGACAGAGTCAGTCCCCGCCTGCTAACGGCATTGCGGAGGACTACGGTATTCCGCTGGATATCCTCCGTGTCAGCGATCGATTCCCAGCACCCAGTGCGCTGACGTTCGACCTAAATCCAAACCTTCGAAAGCGCATTATCGACCTGCTCCCCCCTCAGAGTGAAGCTCGGTATCTGTGTGAACAGGCAGCTGAGCATGCAGCGTGGCAGTGCGTTCTTAGTTTATTTCCCCGCCCTCCCCGACTACAACCACCGGTCGTCTCTCCTCTTTCCTGCGCTTCGCGGCAACTTACTCGTAGCGCTGACTAACGTTTGATATGCAGCCAAAACTCGGACGGGAGCGACGGCGTTCCGAACATGGTCCACAGCGTTTACAACACCTCCCCAACAACCCTCAACCCCCACCGTCTGTCGTACTTCCTGATCGTCTTGGCAATCGGCGTATGCGTGGACCAGCGGCGCAGCCATCAGTCGTGGACGGCGGACGCTGAGCGGTATCATCAACTTTCGAGAGCGGCACTATGTGAGACGTCAGTCATCACAGAACCGAGCATGGACGCGATTAACGCCCTGGTATGTTTGAGTGGTTGTGCTGTTTGCCTCGTGTGGCTGATGATGTGGCCAGTTTTATATGGCGCGGTACTTGTCAATGTTCTCGGTGGACAAGGAGGCGACGGAGTACGCGTGGTCCGTTCTGGTGCGTCACAAAGGTGGTCGTCCCACTGACGACGGCCCACGCTAAATTTTACCCCGTTCAGGGCATTGCGGTCAAGCTTGCTGTCGGTGTACGTCGCTTTTCGCTCCCGGCCGAACAACTCGTGTGCTAACCATCTTTCGTCGCCAGCTCGGCCTGAGTAAGCTCGAGTGCTTTTCTTGGTCAGCGATGGGATAACTCACTCCGCACGGCATCAGACCGGGCCTCTAGCCGCTCAAAGATGATACCAGAAGAGGTCGACAAGCGGAAAACGCTGCTTTGGTGCATGCAAAATGTCGACCAACGGCTGGTCAGTAATTAATATCGTGTGCGCAGCATCGTGGCTAACTCATCCACGCCCATCACGCAGTCGCTGATGCTACGGCGCCCCCCTTCGCTCTCCTTGCGGTATGTGGACGTCGACCCACCGAAAGCGAGCGAATTCCCGGTGTCATCCCCCAGGGAGCTTTGTGCGTGTATCTCATTTTGATCCTAGCAACCAACAGGATGTCTGAATGGACTGGTTCTAGATCAACGATGGCATTACACGTTTACAGCACATTGCATCTCACCGGTCCTCGAGCTCGTGGTGTCCCCGGTCCCGCCACTTTACAGGGACGTCCTGGCACTGGATGCGTATATACGGAATTCCGAACTTCCAGATTACATGCACATTAACCCCGGGACAACCTCGGGCAATGGGCTATGCATCGTGCAACTCTGGACAACCATGACACGCGATGTCGGTGCGTATGCCCCTATTCCCACCGAATCGCAGCCCATCTGACACTTCGCGCAGCTTTCCTGAACTTACACCGGCAGTACTTTGCGCAAGCGATCAATGAGGGTCTCTGGACAAATCACAAATATGCCCTCTCTGTTGCCGCCGTATACGAAGCGTCTCGTTCATTACTCTGGAATCTGGAAGCATATTACAGGCAGCAACCCGAATACTCAGTCCGGTCACAACGTTTATGGTGGAACGGCCTTTCCTCTGCCGTAAGTTTGTTCTCCGGTGATTCAGGCAGATCCTCACAGCCGTTTTCAGATCGCGTTATCACTGCTGGTGACACGAGTTCCACCATCGGTTATGGCGTCGAACGCGTTGCTGGAGCTTGCCAAGGTTTCCCGGTTCTACTCGGACGTTAGCAACCGGTGCCCACTTGCGGCCAAGGCCTGCGTGAGTATTCCCGACCTTCTCCACACGAAACGCAATGCCAACCCCATCATCGCACAGCCCATCCTCGAGAGCCTCTTCGACCGCGCACGGGCCACATACCTCCACAGCCGGTACGGACTGCACCACGACGCCATCGACCCGGACGACGAGCTCTGCAAGATCGCCGTCCGCTCCGGGCTCATCCTCCCCGCGACGAACCGCGCGCCCGCGCCGGTACCCGCCGACGCGGACTCGTCGCCGTTCTCGCCGGACGTGGCACACTCGGCACTCATGCGCGTGTACGAGGACATGACGGCGAATGTTCCCCCGCCGAACGACCCGATCCTCATGCCCGGCCAGCTGCACCGGCCGTCGAACGGGGCCGGGATGCGCAACGGGGCGTCTTCCGCAAGCGCCGGCACTGGCGGCTTCGGGGTCTCCGCGGAGCGGTCGGGCTGCCAGAGCGACGGGTACGGCGGGAGCGTCGGGGGCGGCCTCACGGCCCAGCATTTCAAGTGGCTCAGCTCAGAGTCGAGTGAGTACACTTGGATGTCGTGGTTCTGAGCGCCTCGCGCCCTCCGCGCCCTCCAGCCGTGCGTTCGTGTTTTGCTGCAATTGGGGAGCGCTGTTTCAGTTTTGTCCGCCGCCGCCGACTCGATGGCGGCGAACGCCATGCACGATAGAGTTGGTGTTCTTGTACGCGAGGGGAGCTGGTGCTTTCTTGCTGTGATGCTGCTGCTGTAACACTTTTTGTTATGCTGTCCGGATACGACTACGCCCCGACACGACGATGACGACGATAGTGGTGGTGGCCTGGCGCGGTGCCGACGCTGTGATTGATCCGTAGCGAGTGCGGGAGTGCGGTGCGGGCTCGTGGACTGAAGTGTAGCTTAGATCCTTGTATGATTTCCTTATACTCTGGCTATTAGTTTTCCTTCATCGTATGCGTACTACCTTATTAGACCTTTCTACCTGGCGGTGATATACGAGGCTCTCTATTCACAATGACACTAGGCTTCTCTGGAACCCACCCGGAACTGTTCGGAGGTGTGCCAGGGTAATGAGCGGCCTGCATCTGGGCGAACGGTCCCACTATTACCTCTCAGTTGACCTTGCCTCTCGCGTATTTGTATTGCCGTCGTGGTCAGTGGCTCGATGACTGCCCACTATGTGACGTCCCGGAGCATCCGCAATCGCGGCTGGACAGGCCTCGGGGAGCCTGGAGGAGCGCCATGTCCTAATCCGGCAGCCACCTAAACCATGAGGTCATCCCAGCAAATCAGCCCAAAGGCGCGCCATGCATCCTCTGACTCGAACCTCTCCCTCCTTCGTTTCCCTCTTGCGCCCATCTCCCTACCTTTGCTCGCGATCAAGGTTGCTACGCACCAAACCATCTCCCAGGTCGTTCGCCATGTCCACCGAAGTCTCCATCGCCCAGACCGGGCCCGACAAGATCCAAGTCCTGGCGCACGAGCAGTACGACGCACCCGAGCAGCTCACGCCGACGTCCGTCGACCCCTCGCCGCTCGCGCAGTTCCGCGCGTGGTTCACCGCCGTGCAGGGCGCCGTGCCCGAGCCCGAGGCGATGACGCTCTGCACCGCGTCCGCGGCGGGCGTGCCCGCCGCGCGCGTCGTGCTCCTCAAGCAGGTCGACGCGCGCGGGTTCGTCTTCTACACCAACTACACGTCGGCCAAGTCGCGCGACCTCGCGGCGAACCCCCGCGCGGCGATCGCGTTCTACTGGCGCGGCGTGCACCGCCAGGTGCGCGTCGTCGGCCGCGCGGAGCGCGTGAGCCGCGAGGAGAGCGCGGAGTACTTCAGCTCGCGCCCGCTTGGATCGCGCGTCGGCGCGTGGGCGAGCCGGCAGAGCACAGTCGTGGGCGAGGGTGAGGTGCAGGCGCGCGTGGAGCGCATCCAGGAGCGGTTTGGGGAGGAGGTGCCGCTCCCGGACTTCTGGGGCGGGTGGAGGATCGTGCCAGAGTACGTCGCGTTTTCTTGTTTGTGTGCGCATCTATGTTACGGGTGGCGTCTTACGGTCGTGCTGGCCTTTTCAACAGCGAGGTCGAGTTTTGGCTAGGAAAACCGTCGAGACTCCACGACCGAGTACGATACACCCGGGTGGAAGGGTCACCGGAGGAAGCGCCCCAGTGGAAGATTGAGCGGCTTGCGCCGTGAGGTAGACCTTACAAATGATAGGTTGTATCAACTAGGAATGTATCATATGAACACGAATACTGCGTGCCTCATGGTGAGGTATCACAGATCCCAATTTCCAAAGCTCTGGCATGCCTGTACAACATGGTTATGTCCTCGGCTTCCCCGGACATTCCTCATACGGTTGCAGCGGTGCACGCGCTTCGGAACCAGCTTAACTAGGAGGCTAACGGAACTCAGGAAAGAGAAAGCGCCTGTCGGCGTGCGGCTGACCAGTCATGCCAGTACCTGAGCCGCCGAGATTAAAACTCCTTCGGTCGCACTCGCCTTCTCTAGACCGCCAACCGCGCTAGCAGAGCATTCTTGCGTTCTTCGCGGAGCCTTACTACTGAACATCCTATCACTCGAGTTCTCTACATCTAGAAGTTAACATGCCCGCCAGGATCATCAGCCCCAATCTCATCGACCAACTACTCCTTCTGGACGGTGGCGCGGTCCGGATGATTTTCAATGAGCTTCGACCCCAAGGATATCTCTTATCACTATCCTTGACCCGAGAAACGATACAGGGGCTGTTTTTGCTTCTTCAAAGCGCGCGGTGAGACCTGACACTCTCCCATTAGGACAGTAATATTTTCTCATAGGAAACTCCAGAACCCTACGTTCGATAGGCAACCACAAATTAACCCGCCCTCTTCCTCTGTCTAACGAATTTTACGCGGCGTGACTCTCTAGTTGAACAAACGCCGTAATAGAAGACACCATACGACATCCTCGAAACGGCCATGGCACTCGACTCGGAGAGAGCTGAAGAGACTACTACCCCCCAACTTCAGTCAGATGCGTGCAAGCCTCTCTCAGAAACACTCCAACACTTCCCTCTCCCACACGTCATCATAGCCGACCACCCTCCAACACCCTAAGCCCCCATTCCGATGATATTGGCCAAGTCCGAAGACAATAATTTCTCTATCGGTCACCTTTGCAGTTTTCTCCGTACCACGTTCGACACTGGATACACTCCAAGAAAAAACTTCCCTTCAGACGGTTTCAGATTCAGATGATGTACTATGACGATTGACATTGCCTGTGTCAATTTCGTACCAGCAGGCCGCACGGTTACCAGGCCCCTTGCCATTTGCGTTGACATGTTCCCTGGTCCTTTCTGGCCACGAACAACTCCCTTGCAAGAAGCCTGGCCACACAGATCCCTACTCCTCCTGGCTCCAAGACGCGTTCGTAAGCTAGCACACTCCACCTTTCTGCACGGAGATGCTTCAGATATTGCGGGTGTTCCGGACAACGAGGCTCGCATGCAGCACTCGGATAACGTAAATGAGGAGACACTCCTTAAAACTATGACATCCAAAGCCCTCAAGCTGATACCCTTCGCACCAGTTCCTCTCGCCTATTGTAAGCAACAGCCCGGTACTGTCCGGGGCGAACATCCACTAATACCCAATGCTCCACAGGATTGGTCTGCCGACTCCTGAGACCGCTGAGGGCTGTTCCAGATATATTACAGCAAATTTTCGACTTCCCACACGACATGACTGATGCAGCGGCGCTTCCCATCCGTTGATTGAAAGAGGTGACAAGTCTGTTACGAGACTCGGGCTGCAATACGTGGGCTTGGAATACCCGAAACACATGTTCACGCAGTCAGTGAGGTATCGTGTGATTCGTTCGAGCGAATATGGTTGGCACGGAGATGAAAGCACCCGGGCTGAGGTCATGACTGACACTGCGGTATGTAATGGACAGCTTTATGCTGTAATCTACAGATGATACCGTTTTCTTATGCACGACATACGAACAATACGGGATAACACTCGGGGAATGTGGTCGGTCTTTTAAGGTGGAGAAGTTCAGCCATGCTGTGGTTATCCAGCGCGTCTGAAGCGGGACGGCAAAACCACAAAGCACGCTCCCCGGGAGGGCCACATGCACACGGCCGCCGCCCGCCCTCAGCCAACGCAAACGGGTCGAATTTGAAGCCCTGCGCGGAACTGCGCGGGACCGACCGCTGCAGGGTCACCCGCGCCCTCGATTCCCGAAACCCAAGGGCCGACCTCCCCGGCCCCGAGGCCGGCTAATTCGCAGCGACAGCGCGCTGATGGTGAGAGCGGCCAAGAGCGCGGACGCGAGATGCCCATATGCACGCGTCCCGCCGCGGCGGCGGCAGGGTCGCGCGACCCCCGCGCCCCTCGCCAGCCCTCGCCGGCGGCAGGGGCGCAGACTCGGCGTGCCTGACTCGCCTGCGGCGGCGGAGAGGGGGCGGGGTGGGTTGGGGGTCGGTGGGGTGGTGGGGGCCGTGATTGCGGTTGCGCTGTGCTACCAGACAGCTCATGCCAGATCGGTGCGGCGCGATACTCAACCACAGCGCCTGTTGTGGTCGGGCGACGGTGTGGTTTGGTTTGTTCGTCTTCAATGCCGTGTGGATCGCCATGGGCGCGGTGGAGGCGAAAGTGGTAACAGTGGACACATCGACACCCGTCCGCCACTCTGCGGCGGGATATTTGGGTAGCCCGCCGTGGCCGCTCGGGGGCGATCGGAGCAATAGGGGCAGCCAGCCGCCGGCGGTCGCGCGGCCTGCTGAACTGGGCCTAGCACGCACTCCGCCTTCGAATTCTCTCCGTAGCTAAGCGTGCCCCTGGCTGCAGCTCACTGGGGGTGGGCCCACCACCAGGCCGCAGGTGAGACACTCCGTTGCTCGGGAGACGTGCGCAACCCACCGCGCAGGAGTCCGGGCGCGGGGGGCAGTACGGCGGCGCGGGGACTCAGCTCTCTCGGATTTACGACCGGGACGCGCAGCGCGGGCGCGGGGATAAACAGGAACGCCCTCTTTCGGCGATATACTCGCGTTTGGCAGGAGAGTGCGCGTACGGCAGCGCAGCTGGGCAGGGATATCTCCAGGCCTGAGCTGGTACTTTTTTCGCGGGACCGCGCGGAGCGCGGATGGGGGGGCGCAGCGCGCCAACGCCTCGTCCCTCGGGCGCGACCCGCCCTTTTGCCCCCCTGGCGAGTGCCGTACGGCATCAGCGCACGGGCTTCTCACAATACAGTCCCCGAGCCGGGTGCACATGCTCTTCGCCGCGGGTGCTGATGAGCGAATGCGCGTCGCGTCGGACGCGAGCGCATTCGAGGGGCGGTATGACGAGCGTGGCATTCCGGGCACCTCCCTCAGCGAGGGGCGGGCGCGAGGAGAGGCTGGGAGGCCGCGCGGCGGGCACAGGCGCCGCACGGGACGCCGTGTGAGGTTGTGCGGGGATAACGTTCCGCTCGAGATCTTGCTGGGCGGCCCATGGGCACAGGGCCATGCGCGGAGCCCTCGAGAGGCCTCGTGCTTTTTGGTCCTGGAGAAGACGAGAATCGCTCGCCGCCATGACGATGCGCTCCGAGACTGGTGGTGAGAGTCGGAGGTCTGAGAATGTTCGAAGCCGTCCGTGGGGACGTGTGTCTCTGTGATTTCGCGAACGTGGCAGCCACCGACCCGAGGTGTGCACCTGGTGATGTCCGCGGGTAAGTGTGCGCCGCCACCCGGAGCGTCGTGGATAGAGGTAGATAAGTCCGGAACATTGTCAAGGCCTGCTATCGACGCGATAAGCGTGGTGCTGTCGCTTGCCCCCGAGGCGTCGAGTCTCTGGAAGTCTTGTGGGGAGCACGACAACTAGAGGATCACCCAGAGGGGAAAGTAGGTTACCGTCGTCCATTACAACCGTCGCTTGTGTTAATGTTGTTCGCCCTGAAGCAGTATTTCGGCCCCGCCTGATAGAAACGAGGGTGATCGCCTCTCTCCGTTCCAGTTCGTTCTCCTCCGTCGCGGACGCCCGACAAGCTCGCGGATGACTATCCCGCTCTTTGAAAAGAATAACAGAACGTAAGATTGGAATACAACTGTGTGTACGCCTTCTCCGGGACCCGCCGCCTGAGCAGTATCAGACTTCGCCCTTCAGGACCCCGTGATGACGGGCGCGGCGTGATTTCAAACACATAATTCGTCATTCCTCCGTAGCTCACCGGGCCCAAGACAGTTGTGGCTACTGACGTGGCACTGAAGAGATAGAGAGAGTCCACAAATACTCAAGAGGGTTTGGCTGGAGGCCTGGGCGGCAGGGTCGAGAGCGCGACCCTGCGGCCAGAACGGATAAACCGGAGATCAGTGGTGGCCACAGGCAACATCGGGGGACAGAGAAACTCAGCTCCCTGTTTCGTCGGCTCCGATTTAAACATCCTGGAAAACCAAGCCCGCCGGAAGAAGCCTCCGTATGGAATGTTTGTGAAGAGAATAACACATTGGAAGCGCCCAAGAGGGTACTCAGAACACGGCAGCGCCCCAGAGAGCGCCGCAGAATGCGCGCCGACGGGTTTAAGCTTCCTTTCTCCGGCAATGCTGCACACCATAGGGGTGATAGCATGATGCTCTCGGGCCGTTCCTGGCCGCCCTTAGCCTGGAAGACAAACGGCGGCCGCCGATCGCAGGGGATGGTGGCTGAGATAGTCGCCGGATCGAGTGCTGCCGCTGAGAGGGTCGTGTGAGCGGATTGAGGGCCTGTGAGAGGGCCTGCTGGGTAAGTCCAATGCTGCTGACGTTGGGCACAGCTGCTGCTGCCGTTCTTAGGGGGGAGGGTCAACGCAGGTAGCATAAACTGTGGATGAGCGGAAGTGCGCCCGGGCGGAGAAAGGGTCGCAAAAGTACTGCGGGGAAAGAAGGATCTGCGGTCTGGGGAAAACTTATAGGGGTGAAGAGTGCCCTTAGACATTGATGCAGTGGGCTCGCGTGGTGAGACTAGAAGGGTTTTAACTTGTCACGTTCTCATATGTACATAGTCGGCTGAACACGGCGAGATGACGAAGAAGCGGCTGGAATGCTCTGATACCAAGAAAGCGCAGGAAGATGGAACATTGCGCTTCGAATTTTCATGATTGACCGGATGGGCCGAGCTGCAGAACGTGACCGAGTTCGTCGCGGGAATCAGCGGAATGAGGGTATGTTTTAGAAAGCACAGCTAAGTTCTGTTTTCATTAAAGAGAGCCGAATGGGAAGCTGGGACAAGCGCAGCTGGGATCAGGTTGGAGTGGAGTGTGGGATGTGAGGCCACGCGCGGCGGGTGCGGGCAGCCTGTGCGGGCATGGAGGAAATGATGGGCGGCGGGGTATGTCGCACGAGAAGCAGATGCAGCGCACGGGCGGGGACGAAGGAGGTTAGGATCGAGAAAACCGGAGGGGCCGGGGTGAGAGAGTTGGCGTGGGGGCCACGGCCGTCGGGCATCTGAGATTCGCGCACTGCGCCCAGCGTCGCAGCTAGCCGCTAGTGCGACCGACGCGTTTCTCGAACGCAGGCGTCGAACAGGTGCGATCATGGGCGGACGTGATTAGTTTCTGGTACTCGGCGGACCGCATGCTCAGCGCGCAGAGGGCGTGCACCTGACGGGCGTCGTCTTCGCGCGGGGGGCCGGGCGGGACGAGGGGGACGGCGCGCAAGGCTGGCAATGTCGCGTGGGTGGCAACGGCGACGGTCGCGTCGCAGGCACGGGGGGAAGATGGCGGGCGATGGGTGAGGACGAGCGCGGGTCGGGGACGCGACGGGCGGGCAGGGCAGTGCCGGTGGGTGGGATCCCCAGATCGGGAGTAGAGATCACCCGTCCGAATCTGGACGGGATTCGAACCCCGACCGAGGACGCCATAAGCTTGCCATAAGCTTTACGACCTGCTTTCCGCTCGCGAGTCTCCCTCTCCCCGTCCCGCTCGACCCCTCCTTCCCTCCCGCCCCGCCCCCTGCGCGCGCCCCGCGTCCGCACCCCGTCCTCGGCCGCCGCTCCCCCCAAAGGGGCGACCCTCAGCCATGTATCCCATCTCCGACCTCACCGCCTTCTGCCGCAAGACTACTGGAGATGTCCCCCCCAAGCTCGTCGTGAGTACCCGTTGTTATGTGCTCCCCGAAGCTCCCCTTCATGCGCGCGCACGCACAGGGCGCATCCACCACCGTCGTGGGCTCCAAGATGTACCTCTATGTGAGTGCACCGGTTTCGCGCGCGATTGCATCCTCTGAGCCCTTGCGTTCAGGGCGGACGTCTCGTCTCAGAGCGCAAGATGGTTTCAGACATCTACATGTTCGACCTGGAGACATTCAAGTGGGAGAGGGTAGCACAGTCACCGGTGGACGATATTCCCCAGGCGCGCTACTTCCATAGCGCAGATACTTGTACGTATATCTCCTCGCGCCCGTGTACTCGCGCCTCATGGCCGCCACAGGGAGGAACCATCTCATTATCTTTGGCGGTATGGCAATCAAACCCCAGTCGGATAACCCGGAGGACCTCTGCGTTCTCAATGACGTACGCCTCTTCGACCTTAGTTCTCGTCGTTGGCTGCCTGCTGCGCCTATCCCTGCCGACTACACCCATGTCCCCAACGCCCGCTACGCGCACCTTTCTTCCGTTACCGCCGACCGTCTCTTCATCATTGGTGGGCAGGACCTCGCGAACGTATGGCTTGACGACGTCTATATCTTCGACTTGCTTTCGAAGACGTGGATTCAGCGTCGCGACTACCCGCGGCATTGCGGTACATATCGCAGTGTTGCGGTCACCGCGGACCAACGCGTCAGGCTCCCACAAGATGAGATGCGCGCCGCACAATCATCGTCCAGACTCGGTGCGCCAGGCACACGCTTCAACGTGGACAAGAAGGGGCCCATCGCGCCCAACGCGACCCAGAGCGAGTCTTTGATTCATCTACCCTATTCTGCCGCCCCTACGGACGACTACCCGTGTGATATCTTCCTCTTCAGCAATTACAACGTGAGTCCTTGCTCGGCTCTCGGGATTTGATTAAGTTGGCTCATGGTCATATGCCTCCTTGACAGTTTACTGATGTCCAACGGGAACTCGAAGTTTTTACTCCGTTGTCAGACGGAGATTTCACTGTTTCCGACCGGTCATCGTCCATGACTGGGACATCGTTCCCCCCTGGTCTTCGCTTCCCAACTGGCGCGATCCTGGGGACTTACTTCATCGTTGCCGGCACGTACCTGTCGCAAACGTACCAGTCGTTCTCCATCTGGGCGCTCGACCTCATCAACATGACATGGTCGCGCATCGACCCCGGAAGCGCCTTGGCCTCCGGCTCCTGGTTCCGCAGCTGCCTCTGGGCGAGCGCTAACAAGTTCGTAGTCTTCGGTAACAGGCACGGAAACCTGGTAGAAGATTACAACCGTCGCCTACTCAGCTGGGACCATGTCACCTGCATCGATCTGGAGGCGTTCGGCATCTACCAGCCGCCACCCCTGGTCCTGGATATTCCCATGCAGGAGCTTGGACTCGCGGCATTCGAGGAGGGCCTCATGGCCGACTTTGAGATCGTGTGCGACGATGGGAGGAGGATCAAGTGCTCGCGCAAACTCCTCGAAGACCGTTGGCCATGGTTCAAGGACCAACGAAGGCTGTTCCTGCTAGCCGCCTCGCGCGCACTCGAAGCCATGCCCGCAGTCGCATCACATACACCTACCCCTGACATTCCCACCGCGAATCGTAACGAGCCCCGGCCAGACCCCCGCCTTACGGCGCGCTCATTCAGCCTCTCGGAACCCTATCCCATCACCCTCGCGTTCTTGCAGTACCTGTACTCCATGGCCCTCGTCACGCCTCTGCAGCACGCGCCCGCGGTCCTCAGCCAGCTGCTCCTCCTTTCAAGCACGTACCAGCTGGCGCATCTCCAATCCCTCGTGAAGCACGCGATGCACCGCGCGCTCAGCTACGCAACATCCGTCGGCATCTACGGCGTCTCGACGCTCTGCAGCTGCAGAAGCCTGCAGATTCGGTGAGTCAAGTTTCCACCGTTACGTTCCAGAATGTAAGACAGCGCGCTGACCTGTGGATCATTTTCGAACACCCAAGAGCACTGCGCGTTGTGATGGTACGCCACCGGTTCTGATATCCCCGTAAAACGTCCGCTCACAGACTTTCTTTGCGCCTCAGGCCTACTCTCAAAAGCGTCCCGCCGGCGGCCGAACCAAAGACAAGGACGCGGGTGCCGGTGGAGGCCGCCACTCGGACGCACCGGGCGGTGGCGGACACGGGCGCCTCGATCCCGCCTCCGCCGCACGGCCGCGCGGAATGTCCGACGCGTCGTACATGCGCGGGCCCTCCGAGAGCAGCGGCAGCTCAGGTTCGCGCGGCTTCGTGCGCGGCCTTGGGATGATGCCGGGTGAGCCTTTCACGCTCTGCAATCTCGTGGCTTGCGCGCCGGAAACTGACAATTTGTGGCCCGCGCCAAGACGGGGAACCCTTGTCGGCGCTTGCGGACTTGCAGGAGTTTGGAATCCCCGGCCAGGAGGTCCGGCTCCCGATGGGCCCCAGCCCGAAGAGGATGCTCCCGCCGCTCAACGAGGAGCCGCTTCTCAACCTGCCTTCGATGTCGTCGGCCGGTGCTCGTACGTTCTATATTTAGTAATCGCGCTCGTTGAGAACATACTGAACTTGGTTGAACAGTCCGCGCGCCGCCACCGCCGACAATGCCCCTTCCGACGCCTCCTCCCCAGAGGAGCCTCAGTCGGATGGCTTCGCTGGAACCGCTTTCGCCGGAATCACATGGCGATCGCGACGCCGCTCCTCTGCAGAAACTCGCCCCGCGCCCCCACCGCCAGAACTCGATGGACTCATTGTACTCGTCGCGTTCAGAACGGCCACAGATGCCTGGCAGTGGCCGCACTTCGCCATCACCCGCGACGATGTCGCCGGTGTGGAAGGCGCGTCCGTTCAGCGTCATGTCGTCGTCGACCGAGCAGGACATCCTCGCGATCGCGGACCTCCTCGCACCCGCAGTCGACGCCAGCACGGTCGAGGAGGAGCCGATCCCCGACGCACCGCCGCTCGCGGAGTTGGAGTCGTTCGACGATCTGCGCATGGATGATGCCCCCGTACCCAGCTCGGTCCGCGAGTCGATGTCGTCCCTCTACCTCTCCTACCAGCGCCAGTCGATCATGTCCGCAGGCCAGTCTTCCGCGTACAGCGACTCGGACGGCGCGTCGTGGCTCGGGAGCGATGAGGCGGGCGACTCGTCTGCGCTCCTCAGCCCGTACTCGCACTCCGCGTACCGCAACATGCACCTCCCGCGTGGCTCCCTGCCCCTGCCCCCGCTCGACGACACCCACTCGCTCTCCACCTCGACGTCATATAGCTCTCTGCGCACACCAAGCACAAGCCGCACGACGTCGGTCGCGATGGGCTCCCCCCCCATCAGCCCGACGAACTCGCCGCACCCGCGGGGCAACGACGCCCTCTCGCCGCGCTTCGCGAACCCCGACGCGTACGCCAAGCTGCTCGGGACCATCAACGAGACGCGTCACCATACCGAGGACGTCGGGCAGCAGCACGGCCGCCACCCGTCCGAGACGGCGGACACGATCATCCTCCACGACGGCGTGTATGTCGCGGACCACGACGCGTCCCCGCGCCCGTCCGGCCAGTACTCGCGCCAGCAGCGGAGCGATTCGCGCAGCGACACGCACTCGCCCCTCGGCTCCGTGTACTCGGGCATCGAGCGCTCCCCCGCGCCCTCCGTCTCGCGCAGCCCGCCCCCAGTGCAGGCACAGGCGTCGTCGTCGGCGCGCAGGCTGCCCGCGGACCTGCAGAAGCTACGCATCGTGACGACCGCGCCGTCGCCTGTACCTCCGCCCGCCCCCGCGTCCGCGCCCACGCCCGAGCTCGGCATGACGTCGCCCTTCAACCAGCAGCAGCACCGCATCATGCAGCGCGCCCCGCTTGGCGCACAGATGCACGCATACGCATCACCCGCGGCGACCGCCTCCGCGTCTTACACGCCGGACCACCTAACGCGGTCGTACTCGCAAGACTCGCAGATGCAGCAGATGCAGATGCACCACCAGCAGCTGCAGGCACAGCAGGCGCAACAGCAGCAGCAGAACGCCGAAAAGCTCCCTCACGTGCCGCTCAGCCCCATCGCGTCGACGAGCTCGGGCTCGTCGGCCTCGCGGCACAGCATGCCCGCGACGACCAAGTCGCGCGCCGGGTTCGGGAAGCTCTTCGGGCGCGGCAACAAGGACAAGGGGCACGAGAAGGACAACAAGGACAAGGCGTCGTCGCACCGCAGCTCCGAGCTCACGACCGCGAGCACGCCGAGCACGAAGAGCAGCCACGACTCGGTGCACTCCGGGGACTCGCTCGACCGCGCGGACGAGAAGCGGCTCAAGAAGGAGGCCGCGCGCGCGCGCACGGAGCGCCTCGCGCAGGACCTCGCGGAGAAGGCGAAGCGCCGCGCGGAGGAGGCCAAGGCCCTCAAGGCCGGGCGCGTGCGCGAGAAGACGGCCAAGCCGTGGGAGGAGGGCGGGGGCATGTACGAGGGCATCTCGTACTTCTGAGCGCGCCCCTGATCGCGCCGTGTTTCTCGCTCTCTCGGACCGTCCGTTGTGTGTTGCTGCTGCCGTTGCTGCTGATTTTCCCCGTGCGTACCGCCATAGACCTCGGCGGTCGCGCGCCGGGCCTACCATTCCGTTCCACACGTACCGTGCTTGTGTCCCACATACCGTCACTTACACTCCCTCTCGCTCGATCCCGGACCACGCTTCCTCTGTTGTCGCCGTAATACTACTATCCCTCGTGCTGGACTTCCGTATGCGCGCGTTCTGCTACTGCGCCGGTGATATACTTATTAGCTGTATGCTAGCCCTTCCCTCCCTAGCCCTCTCCTACCTCCCTCGTGCCTTGGGACTGTTCGTTACCTATGAAAACAGAAGCTGTTGCCGTATCTCCGTGTATTCCAGATCTGTTCCTGTGCCCGGTGTGTTTTGTGCTTGGTTGTCACATAATATCTAACCCTTGCCTGGACCCATTTTTGGTTCGATCGTGGGATGTCGCACCATCCTGTGCTCAATTAACAATTCGCTGGTGAAACAATGTCGCGGGCGGCACGGATGGAACACGGAAATTCGCTACGGAAGCCGGTAGGGGGAGATGGTCACGGATCGTCGGAGAGGTTATGGATGTGTTCGTTCATTCATTCATCGTCAGTATCGTATATGGAAAAAACGGCGTAGAGGTACATGTGACGAGATANNCCGGAGCTAATTCTGTCCCTTCCTCCAACCGACACAAACACCGAGCCCGAAACCGAAAAACCAAACCGGGCCTGAGAAAAACAGTTTGGGTAGCAACGCGTCGCAGGATGTGGGGCGTCGGAATGAGTAGTGCGGGTGAGGGCGAGAGAATGTGTAGCAGAACGGGAAGCGGAGGAAAAAGGAAGGAGGCGGGGCATGTGGTGAGCAGAAGTGGGAATGTGGAGGGGTGGGAGCGGGCTAATGAGAGAAGTCGATCGAGGCGGATGGTGGGTAGGTGGGTGAGTGAATGCGCGGTTTGCGACTGGGCCTCGGCACTCGGCCTGAGACAGGATGAGGAGCCCCACCGGCCGGCACCGAGCCCGCGCGATGCTGCTGGGCGCATACTCGCAGGCTTTCGAGCCGCTAGACCCTACACCGTGCGCGGCGTCGTGAAGGCAAGAAAGGGTCCCGGATTGTCGGGTCGGTGGCCGGTTTCTTCCCTTGCAAGTGCGCGTGGCGTTCGGGCGAAAGGTGGCGAAGGGGAGAGGCGCGGTCGATGATGAGCGTAGGTTTGACGTTTAAGTTAGAATGAAGGGGGCGCAGGCGTCTCCGCCTGATACCTCTAGGAAACGCGCAGGATATGCTCAGAGCAACGCGTCGACCTCATCGCGGAATTCTTGTGATTGGGATGATGGTGCGGACGAGAAGCCCATGAGCTCGGGTACGTATGGTGCTGGCGCCGGGGGGATAGGGAGTAGGAAGGCTGCCGCGAGGTCCGCGGGCATTGCTACTACCGCGGGATGGGCGGCGGGAGGGGGCACATACGCTGCTCCAGCTTGGATGGGGACGCGAGAAGGGAGTGGTGGGAAGTCGTCTTCGCTCAGTTCGCTCAACGCCCGCTCTGGGTTGGGCTGGAGCGCAGCAGGCGGGGGTTGCTGGGCAGCGGGCGCAGCCTCGGCGGTGGCGGCCAGTGGCGGCGGAGCGGGAGGTTGTGCGTCTGACGTAGGGAAGACGTGGTTGACTGAATGGCAGACGCGGTGGCGTTAGTCACTATCTCTAACTGGGACACAGACGGCCACGGAACATGGGAGCTCACATTCTTTGGCGTGCACTGTGGCAAATGGTCCGGCATGAGCACATGCATTGCACCCTTATCAACGAGCGGAATGCTTACCGTGATTCTTCTGCTGAGGGCATTGGGCACCGTCGGGGCAATCAGGCCTCGCCATTACGTGTTCTTCGAGGAAACCCTTCCTCCGCTCTCTTACCCACCAGTCCCGAAGGCCGTACAACAGAACCTCCATAGCACAGATCCTACAGATCCGTGACCGCGGGGCGGTGGGATCGGGGTCAATGCCTCCGGTCACAGGATGGAGATCTACGAAGAGTTCTAGCTCGATCAGGGGGGCGAACTGGCGGGGCTGGCTCTGTATATGCGCCACGATCTGGCGGAAATTTCGTGTGAGACACCCAACAAAAATGTCTCAACGGAGTCTAGACGGCTCACCTCACGGTAAATATGCCGTGGTGAGAGCCCTTGGGCGGTCAAATAATCAAACATAAAGTCCACCTCGACGGTGTTGCCCTCGAAGCACTCATAAATCTCCCCGCATTGTATCAGATCGCTCAAGTCCGAGAGCCCATGAGGGTGCTGGGCGGCGAGCGGCGCGGCCACGCAGCGTTGCGGTATGCTGACCCCGCAGAACGAGACCTGGCAGAAATCACACCGCGACGTCGTCGGGGCCCCCAGCGCGAGCACGTTCTCGCTGACGACGGAGAACGTGATCAGTCACGCGGAGGGAGGGAAGAAGCTCAGGAATCTCAGACGTACCAGTTCCCGCATACGCCATGACCGGGCGGGTTCCCTTCCTCTGCCGGCCACGCGTGGTTGGGGTCGACGTCCGGATCGGCGATGGGTTGAGGGCACCTCCACCCGTACTGATTGCCCGGTGTGCAGTGCGGGCATGGGCGCACATACATGTTGTTGGTCGTCGGCACCGTCGGCTCGGGGGATGCCTGGCGAGGGCTCGGTATCTGGGTGGCGGGCGTACGCAAGCCGGCTAAGCGTCTGACAATAGGCGCAACAGCGGCTGGAATGACGTACCCGCAGATGCAGCCCAGGCTGGTAGATTGCGTCTGCCTGCATGCGCTCCGAGACCGTCCGGGCTTTGTCCGGTGCGTGGCGGAGGAGGGTGTCGACGACCTTCTGGAGGGGCCGAGAGAATTGCACGCTTGTGGAGACCGTCCTGCATGCGGGGCAGCTCGTTCCGCCGTTCTAGAGAACCGCAGATCCATTCGTCAGCGCCCCGCCTCGAGTGCCCCCAACCGGGTGGTCGCATTCCCCAAGCCACGAAAAACCACGTCCGTAGCGAACGCAAGCACTCACCCGAATCCACAAAGTGACGCAGCTGCACACCAACAACACACGTTCAGCCCCTCGCGCCACACAGAAAGCCGGAAAGGGAGAGGGAACGTCGGGGAAGGGACAGGGAGCCACACGCACCTTCCGCAAAAGAAGTGCTGGCACGGCGCGACGACCACCGGCCTATACACGATCGCCGAGCAGCACCCGCACTGCAGCTCCTCCTCCAGGCCGTCCGCGAGNNCCGCCCCCGCCCCCGCCACCGCGTCCCCCGCCGACGCCTCGCCGCCCGCCCCCGCCGTCCCTTCGTCCTCCCGGACCTTCTTCTTCCTGTGTGCCCCAGCTTCAAAAGCCGTCGCCGCCTCGTCGTCGGACGGGCCGTCGTCGAACGCCTCCGCGGCGCTGCGCTTCAGCGAAGCCGCGCCCGCACTCGTAGACGCCTCCAAGCCTCTCATCACGCCCCCCGCCCGTCCTTCGATCCCCATGGCGTTGCTCCCTCCGTGCTCCCCGAGGGGCACGTAATCCAGTATGTCCGCGTCCATAGCAGTTCGGGTGGATAGGTCGAGTGTGCGAAGAACTGTGCCGAGGGTGGGTGCAAGATGGTGGTCGTGAGCGGTCGATAGAGATAATAATGACCCCGCGCCGAATTAGCAACATATAGCACCGTAGGCGCCCGGCTAAGCCACCCGATGCGATCATTGGGATCCGAGGCGCCCGCCTCCGGGAGCGAGGCGGCCCATTTCGGGCTCACAAAAGGCTTCGAGGCCCAGCGGCGTCGGGGAGGGGAGCTGGGACGGCGGCGGTCTCACCAAGGCCGACGCTAGGCCACGTCGGCGAGAGGACGGGGTACGAGTACATGCTGGGCGTCTCAGAATACATTTAGGCATATATACGAAGTAGGGGTACGTCGGACAGACTAGACAGACAACAGTGTATTAACCTATACGCCGCGGAGCACATCATGTCCGTGTGCTATCCAATGAGAGAAGGGAGAGAGGAGCGGGGGTGAGAAGAAGACCAGGATACCGTAGACCGAAAGGGGTATGATGCAACAGAGCGAGCGTAGACTAACAAAACCAACGTTTACAGTAACTATGTGGAGGCGCGAAAGCAGACGTAACGGTGGCGTGCGAGCGGGCACGTTTAGGAGAGCAGTATGGACGTACGAATAACAGTGCGTGAGCAGAACAGAGGCGACCGAGCAGAGGCGGTGGAGGAGCGAGGAGAGAGCAGGGGCGGGAGGTAGTGGATATCGCGTGGCGGCCTTTCAGGATTTTTGTTACGAGCACTGGGTCCTGCGCTCAGGCTTGAACGTCCCCGACGATGGCGGCGGCGGGGGCTTCCCGGCCGTACGACCGGGCGGGCGAATCCGTCGGGACGGAGGCGGTGAAGCACGAGTTGTCGAGCCTGTCGCGCAGGCCGTCCCAGCGGCGTCGCTGCTCTGCGACCGCGCCGCACAACGGCCCGACGCGAATCCCGCACGACGACGGAGGGCGGAAAAAGCACGGAGGGGCAGAGAGAGAAAAAAAACACAGTCAGCACACAGTCAGCACAGGCTTGACACACCCCGGCAGGGAGACGTGCGCTCGCTCACCTGGGCACGGCCACAGCGTCATCAGGTACTCGACCGGGCGCGAGAGCGCCTTCGCCACATCGAGCGCGTACACCAACGAGCGGTCGTAGGACCACAGCGCCAGCGCCCTGTCCCGCATTCGCGTCCGTTCGAAGGCCGCACAGTCGACGTCCAGCCCATCGGCCGGTGAATAGAGGAGGGCGGCAGAGAGGGGCGTAGGCACGCCGTGGGAACGTCCGAGGGCACCAGGCACAGGGCACGTCGCACAAGGACCATCAGGCCACGGATGACGGATAAAGCGCAGGGCGGATGGGATTGGATGGGATTGTCAGGCACACACCGAATGCCGGCGATGGGTCCAGGTTGTTGGCGATGGGGCGGGGAGGGGCAGATGCGATGCGCCATGTAAGCATACACCGTTACACAAACACACACGCCGCCGCTCCGCCGCCCGCGCGCGGGGCCTGCGCGGGCGTAAGCGGCGGCGGGGCAGAAGACGAGGTACGCACCGCTCGATCTGGGACATGAACCAGAACAGGAAGAGCGGCCTGCGCGCGAGGTCCGACGAGGGCAACCCCGTCACGGCGTGCAAGCCTGCGTTGAGCACGCGCTTTGCGAGCATCGCCTGGTGCGTCACTAGAGGGCGAAGATGGCGGGGGGTGGCAGGGAGAGGAGGGTAGAGGTGGAGGGGGGGCCGCGCGCGCAAAAAAGAAGCGGGCGCAACGTGGGTGTCGATCAGCAACGAGCGTCGAGCGGTTCAAACGAAGGGGGCAAGCAGAAAGCCCCCGGCGGCGGGCCCGGTACGTACACCATTCTTCCGCCTTCTCCCGGTAGAACAGGAGGTTCGCCTGCCTGCAACGGCAATCATCAGCCATGCACCCACCGCGACGGGCAACCGCCACTGGCACCCACAACCGGACGCTCTTGTCACGGCCGCTCGCGCGCGCAGTGGCGGAAGGAGACGGACGGGGTGATTACGTACGCAGTCGACTCGGGCAAGCACCGCTCAAATTCGTTCGCGATGAACATCCGCGAGCTGTCGCCACGCAACGAGGGTCAGTTAGCCACGTCACGTCCCAAGCTCCACAACCGGCCGCCCAGCAGCAAACCACCACAACCACCACCACCGCGGCCGGGCGAAAGGAAGCAACCCACTCACTTGAAGAGCAATTCCCGGCCCTGGAAGAGGAACGACCGCTCGATCCCGCACGCGTGCCGCCCCAGCGCGGCCTCGATGACGTCGATCTCCGCCCACGCCGCGACGGCGAACCGCGCGCGCCCCGCGTCGTCGAGGCCCGCGCCGTCGTCCCGCGCGCGCACGCACGCGTTCCAGAGCAGCATCGAGCGCATGTACAGCGCCCACACCGACTCCTTGTCCGGCGGCGGCAGCTCGGGCGAGTCGTCCGCGCGCGTGAGCGATTCGCCCGGGAAGAGAAGCGCATACTGCGACATAGAAAAAAAAAAGAAGAAAACGCGCCACAGGAGGTGCGTGTCAGCGTTCGTGTCCACGTTAACGTCGCAGCGCGCCACGCCGACGGCCATAAAGCGAGGAATGTGGGTATATGTGGGGAGGAAGTGTGTGCAGGGGAAGCAGAAGGCGGGTGTGGGGAGGGGAGAGGGACACACTTACGTTGCGCGGATCCATCAAGAACAGCTGCTGCGTCTCGATGTCCGGGCTTGCCGCCGTGTACGAGCTGTGGCCCGCGGTGAGCATGACGCTGCTCCAGACGAGCCTCCGGCACTCCTCCTTGCGGATGTCCGCCTCCGTCCACTCGCTCTGCCACGTCGGCGTCATGTCCCACAGCGGCGCGACCTCGCGCACCATCGGCCAGGTGTGGCCCAGCGTGAACGTCATGCAGTGGCACCCCGCCTTCTGTCCGTGCGAAGGCGACGTGTGCGCGTGGGGCGGCGGCATGGGTGGGTACTGGGGCGGGTACGTGGGCGGCGGCTCCCCTTGGGGTATCGACGGAGCGGCGCGCGGCCCGTGGCCTTCTCCGGACCGCCAGGGCTGTCGAGAACCGTGCGGCGAACCCTCGACGGGGGAATGGCCCGCGTGGGCGGCGCGGGGCTCTTCCGCAGACGGCGAGAGGATCTGCCGGGGGGGAAGCAGGTGTTGCTGCTGCTGCTGCCGCGGCGGGGGCACGACCGGGACGCCGGACGAAAACACGGACGCGCGGGGGTCGCCCTTATCCAGCGCCAGCAGGTCCATGCTCCGGACGAGCGAGTCCAGGAGGCCCATCGCCGAGCGCACGCGGGGCGTCGAGTGCAGCGGGTGGGCGCAGATTTCAAAGAACGCGAGAAGCTGCGGGACCGCGCGGGGGAATTGTATTGGGGCGCACATCGGTCAACGGAACTGCACGTCGCGCGACAGGCAGCGGAGCGACGCACCCATGCGGCTTGGACGAGGCTGTGGTCGACCCAGCGCGAGCTCAGGCTCGCCTCGAGCGCACTCTGCGCCCGGTCCCGCAGCCTCAGCGACCTCTCCCTCCCCCTCGCCCCCAGCTCCCCCTCGTGGCTCTTGAAGAACGTCGCCAGCGCCAGCGCGCCCAGGATGAGGCTCGGCTGCACGCCGTGCCGTGCGCGGGGGTCCAGCAGTGCGCCGAAGAACCGCGGCAGGTTGATGAAGTTGAGCCAGTGGGGCGACGCACGGAAGATCGCCCGCAGGTCCGCCGTGACGCTCTGGCTCGCGTTCTCCCGGACGCTCGCCGGGACCACAAGCGTCGCATCGAACGGGTCGCCGCCCTCCGGATTGGCGTAGAGCACGAGCAGGGCCTCCCACCACGTCTCCCGCACGAACTGCAGCCCCGGCTCGGCGACGATGACCGCTCCCTTGTGATCCAGCTGCTCCCCCGCCTCCACGACCGTCTCCGTCGCCGAGTCCTCGTCGCGAAAACCGTACGGCTCCACCGGCCCCCCGATCGGCGCAAGATATCCCTGGGAGGCGGTCGCTGCGCCGACGGGGTACCCGACCGTGACGGACGGGTCGGGCAGGGCGGAGGACCCGAGCGGGAGCGCTTCATAAGCGGCCGCTGGGGTCTACGTACGCGCGGTGAGCAGCGGCATGGAGGTCAGCAAAGGGAGCTGATGAACCTACGAAGTCATGGTGCTGAGCATAGTGCGCGCTGAGACCACCCGACATCGAGGAACGATCGACGAGCTCGGGTAGGTCCTGCCGTGGCCTCCTATACTGCCCATGCTCGAGGTTTTGGAGGGTGGGGTGATGGTCTGGATGGGGCCCAGGTGCGCCTGTCATGTATGTTTGACCCGGGGGGCTAAACTTGGTGTCCACCGGACTCTGGCTAGCGCTCCCCGAGGCGACGAACGTTTGGTCGTTCCCATCTGGGGGCGGGGCACGCCGTCTGCGGCGTGGGGGGCGGTCGGCCCCGCCCGCAGTACTGCGCTGCCTCGCGCCGGGGACCCTGTCCGGCCCCCGCCGCTTCGGGGCCGAGTCGTACGTGCAGAGGGTCGGGTTGTCCGACCTGCGGCTGCAATTGTGGCAGACGGGCTTCGCGCCGTCGCAGCGAATTTTCCTCCCGCGGCTGGAGGCGCAATTGTGTGTGTGAGCCTTCTCCATTTTATTGCGCAAATAAATAATGGAGGGGGAAGGGGAGGGCACTGACCATTGCACGCAGGCTACATACACGCGGGTGCGCTGTTTCCCCTGAGTCGTGAGCGGCTGGTCGGGCGCGAGCTCGAGGCGCGGCTTCTCCCTGCGCGAACGGCCTGATCCTGGTGGGCGGGCGGCGGGCTGTGGGGGCGCGCTAGGGGCCGGATGGTGCACGTGAGATGGTCCCGCGGCCTGTTGGGCGTGCGACAATGATCCTGAGTAGTCCCTGTGGGGGCTCACAGCGAGGCTCGGATGGCCATGGCGCGGCGGCTGCTGGACGTCGGATACGGGGTGCGGGTACGGAGGCTGCCAGACGTCGCTGCCGCGCTGGTGGTGGTGGTGGTGCGCCGTCCCGTGGGGGTGCGAAAAGGTGTCGGCTGGGTGCGCGGCGCGAGAATATTGCTGCTGCGGGTCGTGGTCTGCGTGGTGGAACATGCCCGAGAGAGAGGACGAAGCGGCGGAGGGATCGGGTCTCCCATGGGGATTGTCGAAGTGCGCGGCGCGTGTGGAATATGGGGAATATTGGTAGGATGGGTGTGTCGGGGCCGCGGAGTAGGCCTGTGGCTGGTCTTGGGTCGGGTAGGAGGCGCGATTGTTGGAGACGGGGTAGGGGAGACCGCTGGACATGGCTGGAGGACTGCACCCAGGTGGTTCTGAATCAAGTTTAGTGTTTGCTACAGCACCCGTCGGGGCGGGGTACTGTATGATGGGTGGTGCGTATGGGCGGGTGCTGTGCTCGGGAGGACGTTAGCGGGGCATGCGGGGGGAGGACGCGAGCGAGGCGGGGGAGGCGAGCGCGGTGGGAGTGGCAGGGATGGGTCGGGGCGCGGTGTTGTGGGCGAGGAGACAGAAGACGGGCGGGGCGGGCAGAGGCGAGAGGAGTCGAATGGTGATTGGATAAATAACATCTGGCCGGGCCAGTGGCCGGGGAGAAGGAAGCGATGTCCATATTTGAATACGACACTCGAGGAATGCCTGCTGGCCCGGGATAGATTCGTCATATTCGATGTGCAATTATGTAAGGGGCAATTAACCCTCGGAAGCGGCAGGGAAGCGTCGCCGCCAACGATTCGAGTGTTCCAGGAGCGCCGGCTCCGCCTTCTCGTCCGTCCTCCCACCGCCCTTGTTTAAACTCGCGCCTCTTTCGTCCGCCCGCGCGTCCCCACGGCCGTCTCGCCTGCGCCCGCCCTCGTCCTCCCGCCCTGCGCTCCCCCCGCGGCCGCGACGCCCACCCAGCACTGTGCGCGTCCCACGCGCCCCGTGCGAGCGCGCGCGGCCGGCTGGCCCGTGGAGTAGGTT
The DNA here is from genome assembly GCA_900155495.1 of Porogramme epimiltina. Lineage (NCBI taxonomy): Eukaryota > Fungi > Basidiomycota > Agaricomycetes > Polyporales > Polyporaceae > Porogramme > Porogramme epimiltina. The sequence continues at coordinate 37,208 of FTLJ01001077.1, forward strand.
GGGCGCGCGACGTCGCCTCGGCCCGACCCGAGATCCGCTGCTGAACGGTATTGGCTTCGCGCGCGAACCAGAGCCATAAACTCTCTTCGCCCGAATTCGCGGGCAGAATGGTTTTCCCCCGCTCTTTGTGCACACTTTCGCCAGCTCTGCGCACGATCATCGTCGCCCATCGATCTCGTCCCGCCTTCCGCGTCCGCCTCTCCGCTGCAGAGCGAGCTCCCAACGCCCCCAGCCCCGTCCCAAACAGCGCCATGGCCCATCGGCGCGCCGAGGCCCCCTCGCCGCCTGCCCGTCCATATGGCCTCCTCCTCCCCCTTCCGCTTCGCCTTCCCGCCCGCCCGTCCATCTGGGCCCAATCTACATCCCGCCTTCGACAGCACAGCTCGCCTGTCCCACCGCCCAGACACCACTCGAGACAGCCTGATATGTCCCCTCTCCCCGCCTCCCGTCACGCCCGCGAGCTCCGCGTCTCTCCCTGCCCTCCTCTAATACCCCCGCGCCGCGGCACCCTGCGCTCCGCCGCCGCCCCTCTCGCCCAAATCTTCCACGTCTGCGCCAGCGCGGGGCCGTGGGCGGCGACGTCACCGCGCGCTCGCTCCACCTTTGTATGGCCCACGCGACGCGGTGCCCGTGATAATCATAGGCCGCCCCCCACATGCCGTATGCAGCGGCCTCGCCGAGCGTGCCAACGTCGCCAGCCCTGCGCAGCCCCCAGGGCCACGGCGGCGAGCATCTCGCCATTTGCCATTCGCCACTGGCGTGAGTTGCTGCTGCTGCTGCCAGCTGCTGCGTTCGCGCCCCCCCTCTCCCGGCGAAACGTCGCACTTCTCGGCCGGCAGCGCGAGCCGTCTATCAACGCGACGCTGGGCGGTGGGAGCGGCCGGCCCATCAATGTGCCCTTCTAGCTCCTCTCGCCCGTCTAGCGACATTCCACACTCCAGACCTGTCACC
>FTLJ01001080.1:0-15893 GCA_900155495.1 Porogramme epimiltina
CGCAGAACGGCCACCACCAGCCCCAACACCCGCCCCCGCCCTCCCACCGTGCACAGGCGCCGACGCCGAAGGAGCGCATCACAGTCCAAGCAATCCCCTCCGTCACGGTGCAGGGCGACGAGCTCGTTGTCGGTGACGCCAGAAGCAGTGAGTGCCCCCTTCTGGCTACCTTCTCTTCCGCCTCGCGGTCTTGTGGTGCGTATTGTTCAACCGATCGCCGCTTCTTCTTCCCCCGCAGGCTCCACGCGTTCGTATACACCCCTCAAGCTCGTCGGCGACGGCTCCTTTGGCACGGTCTGGTTGTGCGATTGGCATGGGACGCTACCGCCCAATACACCCTTGTCGGCCATGCAGCGCGGTCGTGGGGCGCGGCGCGAGTATGCGGACAAGAGACTGGTCGCCGTCAAGAGGATGAAGAAGCAGTGGGAGGGAGGCTGGGATGAGTGCAAGAAGCTCAAAGAGCTCGAGGTGCGTCCACCCCGTCTTTCCTACGCGTCGCAGTCGTTCACTGCGCGCCCCCACTCAGTCGCTACGCGCGATACCGTACCACCCCAACATCATCCCGCTCTACGACTTCTTCCTCCTCCCGGACACCAAAGAGCTCTATTTCGTCTTTGAGTCCATGGAAGGCAACCTCTACCAGCTCATCAAGACCCGGAAGGGGAAGCCGCTTGCCGGTGGTCTGGTCTCCTCGATCTTTCGGCAGGTCGTGGAGGGCCTTCACCACATACACGAGTCCGGCTACTTTCACCGTGATATGAAGCCGGAGAATCTTCTCGTCACGACCACGGGGCTGTATGATTACCGCCCCGTGTCGCCGCACGCCTCCCCCGACTCCCCGCCGGAGAGCGACGTCGTGGTCATCGTCAAACTCGCCGATTTCGGGCTGGCCAGGGAAACCAAGAGCGAGCCCCCCTATACGGAGTACGTGTCGACGCGGTGGTATCGTGCGCCCGAGGTCCTCCTCAAAAGCAGAGACTACTCAAATCCGGTGGACATGTGGGCGTTGGGAACCATCATGGCGGAGTTGGTGAACCTCCGCCCCCTTTTCCCGGGACAGGGAGAGGTGGATCAGGTAGCGAGGATCTGCGAGCTTTTGGGCGATCCTTGCAAGGACTATGGGGTTGACGCGCGAGGGATGCCGATAGGTGGTGGTCAGTGGCCCAGAGGGATCAAGATGGCGCGAGCGGTGGGGTTCTCTTTTCCTGAGGTGCGCATATTCTTGGTTCGAAGTGTCTCCTCTGACCTCTCGCGCCTTCCAGATACCGCCAAGAGATTTTTATTCCCTCTTCGATCGCTCAGTCCCCATCGAGCTTGTCGAGTGCATCGCGGATCTCCTCAAGTACAACCCCGACCTGCGCCTGACCAGCAAGCAGTGTGTCGAACACCCCTACCTGCTCAAGACTACGCCGCTTAACAACCCTCCTGGTCCTCCGGGTCCGCCTGTTACTGCGGTTTCCAACGGTCACCTTACTGCACGCACATCAGAGCGGAACGGCGTCTCGCCTGCACGATCACTTCCTTCGGCCTCACCTCGGAGCGTCCCGCCGTCTCATTCCCACAACTCAGTGCCAGCGCGCCCGGAGTTCGAGCCTCAGCCGCCAGCAGCAACCGTACAGATCCCCGATGTCTCGGCCTCGCATCGCAGCGCCTTTTACGACTCGCCGTCGACACAGTCCCACTATTCGGACTCGGCGCGCCCCTACGTCCCCGATCCCATCCATGTCCGGCTACCAAATGGCGCGGTGCGCTCACGGACACCGTCCGAGCAGTCACAAGGCTGGCCTTCGTACGCATCGGCATCGGCGTCGGCATCAGACTCGCATTGGGACCCTATGGAGATCTCCCCCCATGTCGAGATCCCTCCCGACGGCTTTCCGCAACCCATGGACGTGCAGACGTCGCCCATGTTGCGGGAGTACCCGGCGAGGCCGCACGTCGAGGACTCAATGCAGGACGGCACGAACGGGAACATCCAGGAGGTCGCACAGCAGCAGGCCCAGACCAAGGTCGGCAAGTTCAGCTTTGGCAAGAAGGCGAGCAAGTGGGGCCTGGCGCAGATGTTTGGCAGTCACGGAGACAAGAACGGTCACCCACTTGCGCCCGTCCAGGAGAACCCCATCAGCTCTGCTGGCTCGACACCATCCCTCAAGCGCACTCAATCTTCGAGCACGGACAGTCGCTCGCTTTCGGAGCTTTCCCCCATTCAAGACGCTCCCCGCATCATCATGGACCCCAAGCAACGGAAGAAGGAGGCTGCGCGGATACAGAAGGAGTCGGAAAAGCAGCGGCGGCTGCTCGCGGAGAAGATGCAGAAGGAGCAGGCGCGTGCTGTGTTGGAGAAGAGCAAACGCTTGCGCGAGCAGGGCACAGGGGAGTTCGAGTGGCGGAGCACGATATCGATGATGCAGGGCCAGCCGAATTCCCGACAACCCGACGCTCCTGGTCCCATCCGACAAACGCAAAGCCACGGGATGTCCACCGTCGACGTCGCAGGAGCGACCTTTGGCGGGACCCTGGATGTTCACCGCGGCGACTGGCGGCGCGACGAGCGACTACCCAAGGCGCGCCGGAGGGACTTCGACGACGACCATTCCATGTCGTCGACCGACTTACCCAGCGGTATGTCTGTCATCTCGTTCGCGACGGTGGACAGCGACCCTGGTCCGGCGCGGTTACGACATCGACCGAGCGCGCTCGGTATCAGTCGCATGACGTCCATGTCGTCGCTTGGGACAACTCTGTCGGACGACTTCTCTCCCAGCGGGCGGTCGTCGAACTCGCTCGCGATGGAACAGCAGTTCAACGACTTCCACCTCCGCGCGTCCGTGGACTCTTCGTCGGTCTCGGACGGCGGGTCGCCAGCACCGCCACCCATGCACATGCTCTCGCTGTCGTCGCCTGTTCCGTGGGCTCCCCACGAGAACCGGAGCGGGTCGACACTCGACGACGGGACCATTCGAACACGAGACGGAGAGCGGCCGACGTTGACGATTCCGCCGCAACCGAAGCACCCAACGGGTTTCCAGCCGTCTGGGCCGATGAGTCCGTACGAGCGGCAGTCTGGAAATGGGAGTTACCCTTCGAGTCCTGGGCTCGCGCCCAAGTCCGCTATCAATCCCATTTTCAAAGTGGTAAGCTTCAGCATCCGTTTTCCGCTGGCAGGATGCCGTATTCTAATTGACGTCCGAAACAGAACACGTTGTCAGCGCTTCAGACGCGACCGGGCTCTCTTCCTCCGTTCGCTCATCTCGAGGCTGTGGCCGAGGGCGAATATCCTCCGCTGTCGCCCATGTCGTTCACTTCACCGGATGACATTGCGGGCGACTTCGGATGACCCTTGTGGTCTGCCCCGTGCGCACCCTTTGCTTTCGTCTCGGACTTCAATCCTCTTCGTTTCACTGGGCCGTCGTCTGTCGCAGAACACACTCACTCTTGGTTCCTATTTATCGCCTCTCATCGTGCTCTCATCTCCACCTCTTTGCATGCGATCCGCCTGCTCGCGCACTACGTCCCCATCGATCTGCTTACTTGCCACCACTGTAATTCGCACGCCATCCCCGTGTCATCCGCACTCCCCATCGGCATCGGCATCCACATCCATCATCAGCTGCTCCTGCATATTTGCTTCTCAGAACTTATCTGTTGCATTCATTCGTCATTCATTTTGGACCCCACGTTCACGACTCCCTTTCGCCCCCACCCTTTTTCCGGACGCCGCATCTTCTGCACGCCGCACTGCGCCTCGGTCCGTCATGACCCGTCACGTCAGGCAAGACGCCTCCCGGCGCGCGCAGTGCTGGTGCTGCTCGGACGATCGCGCACCCCCCACGCTCCCTCAGCCCTTTCTGCTCTCCTCCCTCTCCCTCTCCATATCCATATCCATATCCCCCGCTCCCCCTCCTCACATATCTCGCGCCCCCGTCCATTCGCTTTCGCGGTACATTATAATTCGCCCCCTATTCAGGCGCGTGCGCGCACGCACGCGCCCGCCTGCCCACGCCCCGCGCTCGAAGCGAGAAAGCGTGGTTTAGCTCACTTATATCGCACACATAGAGTACATCTCACGTGTATTTGTACAGTAACCCCGAAGGTGGTCGCCGCAGAAAAAGGACTTAAACACCTCACACTGCGCTGGGTCCGAGTGCGAACGCGAACGGAGTGTGCCCTTTCCAAGTTCCGAGGCTTGGCATGCGTGAGTGCGTGCGTGCGTGCGTGCCCGTGCGTATAGCGGTGCATGCGCACCCGCGACGCGGCGCTGAGCCGCCGTCAGAAGCGTTCGCGCGGTGCTAGCGTATACTGCATGCGCCGCGCTGGGTGCACACTGCAGACGAACGAGAATTAGAGAGAGAGCCCGCCGTTCGCGGTTCGCGCGGCTGCTGGAACGTTCTGCACAGCTAGGATGCACGACGCGCGATGCGTGGAGCGCGGGGAACCCCCCGAGTGGGGGTCGCGGTACCAGAACGGGAGCGCTATCGCCGCGCAGAGGCCGCACGGCGCAGGGCGGAGGCGAAGGCGAAGGGGACGGTGTGGATCGGGAACAAGGCCAGCGAGCCCTGCGGCGCGCGGCTGATCCACGGATCCGCACAACTCTCTCAGTACATGGGAACGCGCGGACTTGGACGCGGGTGCGCGCCCGCGCGCGATTTCGCGCTTGTGCCCATCCTGGAAGCCAGGATGCCCAGGCGCGGGTGCGTGCGTGCTAGTGGCTGGTGACGGGGGGCGCGGCGACGAGGCGCAAGGTGGGGTGACGGGATCCGACGCTTCTGCGCACGCGCAAAGAGGCATTCGCATACGTAGCACCCGCGCATTGGAGGAAAGGGTCTCGAACCCTTTCATTCGTACGTTCGCGATCGTGCAGCACGCATCTCGCTCACACAGCCCACAGGCGGCACGAGAGGGCGTGCTGCCCCCGCGTCCGGCGGCCCAGGGTTCTGGAAGCTTGCGGCTCTGGGCTCGCTCTTTCCCCCCACTCGCCGCTGGCCTCGCGGGGCCGGGGGCAGTGCCGGCGGAAGTTGGGCTGGGACGGGCCACCGGGCACGCCCGCCTGAACGTTAACTTTCGCTGCGGGGCACGCGCGCGGGCGCGGTGGGGGATGCGAGGAAGAAGGACGGGGATGCCAGATGCGTGCCCGAGGCGTCCGAAGGGAGGCTGCACGCGTGTGGCCTGCGCACCCTTTCCGGGGCCGGGGTCTGGAACGGAGAAGAGCACCTAAAGCCCGCGGGGCGTGGCCGTGCGCGCACGCACTGCTCGGGTCGGTCGGGCGTGGGCCCAGTGCCCGCGGCGCAGGAGCGCGAGGGCTCGCCGCGTTCGCACGGTGCGGCTCGGGACGGAGAGGACGGGGCATGTATATGCAGGCGGGGGACAAGACCGGAGATGGGCGCGTTTAGGGGGTGTGGGAGCCCGGGCAGACGAGGCACGCGAGAGGGAACGCGGAGAGTCGGGCGAAGGAGCGCGGGTGCGGACGAGGTGGATGTATTGGTCCTCCGCGAACGCGAGTGTATACATGACGAGGGACATCTAGTGATGAGGTGCCTGCTCGAAACGAAGACCGCTGACGGGCGGGGGAGACGCGGAGGGGTAAGCCGGCGGTGAAGGACGGAGGAAATGGAGGCTCACCAATAGCTGTGAGGCGGAAAGGAGCAGGGCGGATGAAGAGTTCAGGTTGCAGTTGAAGATGAGGAATGATAGATGAGACGTACCCGCAGGGGCGAGGACCAGGTTTGTCCTGATAGATATCACAGTTAACCACATGTAAAATATAATGTGGATGAAGTAACCGACCAAGTTGATGAAAATCTTGGGGTGGCCGAGCGGGCCTCCTCCTGTGGAAGATGGAGAACAATGAAAGATAGCACGTGCACGTTATGGAGGTGGACATACCGCCGTCACAGACCGCCTTGCGGCCGTGCACAACACGGATGGGCTCCTTGTTGATCATCTCCATTGCGCTGAGCGGGTTGGGTTGGAGCTCCATAACGGTCTGCTCGAAACGCGGGCCCGAGTGGGCCTGGGGACGTGCCCGTTGGCTAGTCGACCATGTGCTGGCGAAGTTGGGAGACTGGGGAGCAGCGGTGGCGGGAGTCGGGGCGTCGTGAGTGGGAACGGGTGTGGAGGTGGAGGAGAGACGGGTGAGAGGGCGGGCAAGGCCCTGGAGGGCTCGGCGGGCGAGCATGGCGGTCAACGCAGACGGAGAGTTGGCGGGGCCGAATCCGGCAGGCGGGCGCGTGGGCGGGGCGGAGTCGGGAGGCCGTGGGAAGAACGTCCGGGAATGGACGGGGCGTGTTCCAGGCGTGACGTCAACGTGCTCGTCAGATATGGCAGTTGCGCGAATTCCCCAGAACAGCACGGCGCGCACTCGAACGTTCGACCAGTGGCCTGCCCGGTCGAGTCCGTTCGTCTCACTTCGACGCGTTCCGGCTGCAGCAGTATATCAATCCCAGAGCAGACGAGCGAGCCCTCACGTCTACGTTCTACGATCACCACACACTAGTCTCTCTTATACCCCAAGTTTCCCTTTCTCTCCAACACATCTCCTCCTCATACCAACATGGCCTCATCCATGAACTTCACCGACAAGACCCAGGAGTCGCTGTCGGCGGCCATTCAGACTGCCAAGGACTATGCGAACGCACAAGGTACGTCATTCCTGTGTTTGTACACAAATTTGTCCTAGACATTGACATCTGTTCCATGTAGTCCACCCCGCACACATTGCGTTCGCGTTCCTCAACGAAGGGCAAGGCGATGCGAATGGCGCACCTTCGGGCTCCAACTCACTCTTCCACTCGGTCATCGAGAAGGCGGGCGGTGACACGGTAAGAACACACTCTCTTGCGATCACGCGTCGAGGCTAATTTCTCTCACAGACTACTGTCAGGAGAGGCGTTCAAAAACTCATCGTCCGGCTCCCGACCCAGACGCCCCCGCCTGAAGAGGTAACGCTTAGCTCACAGACTATGAAGGTCCTCCGCGAGGCCGAGTCCCTCAGGAAAACCATGCACGACTCCTACATTGCCCAGGATCACGTTCTCGCTGCTCTCATCAAGGATTCTTCGATCACCCCTGTTCTCAAGGAAGCTGGCCTTACTGAAGCCAGTCTTAAGACGGCTATTGACCAAATCCGCGGCAACCGCCGAGTAGAGAGCAAGAATGCGGAGCAAGGTTTCGACGCCCTGGGCAAGTACGCGACCGACCTCACAGCCCTTGCAGAAGAGGGCAAGCTCGATCCAGTCATCGGTCGCGACAATGAGATTCGACGTGTTGTTCGCATCCTATGCAGACGGTAAGTTCTCGTCCAGATCATCACAACCATTCGGATGCTGATGACGCCACTAGAACAAAGAACAACCCCGTGCTCGTTGGCGAACCTGGTGTCGGCAAGTCCGCCATCGCTGAGGGTCTGGCGCAACGGATCGTCAACCGCGATGTCCCCGCCTCTCTCATCGCGCGCCTCTACTCTCTTGATATGGGCGCCCTCATGGCTGGCGCCAAGTACAAGGGCGAGTACGAAGAGCGTATCAAGTCCGTCCTCGACGAAGTGGAGAAGGCTGCCCAAGATGGTCCCGGCGTCATACTCTTCATCGACGAGCTCCACCTTATCATGGCTGGTCAAGGCTCCGAGGGCGGTGGCATGGACGCTGCCAACCTCTTCAAGCCTCTGCTCGCCCGCGGCAAGCTCCGCTGCATCGGCGCGACGACCCTCTCCGAGTACCGCAAGTACATCGAGAAGGATCCCGCTCTCGAGCGTCGGTTCGCACAGGTGCTCGTCAACGAACCGACCGTAGCAGAGACGATTTCTATCCTCCGTGGTATTCGGGAGAAGTACGAAGTCCACCACGGCGTCCGTATCCATGACGGTGCCCTCATCTCCGCCGCTACCCTTGCCCACCGCTACCTCACGTCAAGGCGTCTACCTGATTCTGCCATTGATTTGGTAGATGAAGCTTGTGCTAGGTAAGTCTATCCATTTCCTACTTATAGGCTGAGACCCCAACTCACTCGTTATATTTAGCGTCCGTGTAACCCGCGAAACCGCCCCTGAGGCTATCGATCAACTACAGCGTCGCAAGCTCGAGCTCGAAGTCGAGATCCATGCCCTCGAACGCGAGAAGGACGACGCCTCCAAGGAGCGCCTCGCCGTGGCTCACAAGGCCATCGCAGATGTCGAAGACCAGCTCCAGCCTCTCCAAGCTGCATACCAAGCCGAGAAGCAGCGCGGTGACGAGATCGCCTCCGTCCGTCGGCGCATGGACGAGCTGAAAGCCAAGGCCGACGAGGCGGAGCGCCGCTACGACCTAGCCACTGCGTCCGACCTCCGGTACTACGCTCTTCCCGACCTCCAGAACACGCTCGCGAGGCTCGAGGCGAAGAAGGCCGAGGAGGACGCTGCGCGGGGCGCTGGCACCGACACCGTCACGCCCGACCAGATCGCGGAGATCGTCGCGCGGTGGACGAACATCCCTGTGACGAGGCTGATGAGCACGGAGAAGGAGAAGCTGCTCCGGATGGAGAGGATCCTGGCGGAGAGCGTGGTGGGCCAGCCAGAGGCGGTGAAGGCGGTCGCGAACGCGATTCGTCTGAGCCGCTCGGGTCTGCGCAACGCGAACCGGCCCATCGCGAGCTTCCTCTTCGCCGGTCCATCTGGAACCGGTAAGACGCTCATGAGCAAGACGGTAAGTGGATCTGGTCGTTTCTAGAGACTATAGTTCTGGTTACTTACACTTCTCTTCTAGCTTGCGACCATCCTCTTCGACTCCCCCGACGCCATGATCCGTATCGACGGCTCCGAGTACTCCGAGAAGCATTCGATCGCACGTCTCATCGGTGCTCCCCCGGGCTACGTCGGCCACGACCAGGGCGGCCAGCTCACGGAGTACATCCGTCGGAAGCCGTACTCCATCGTCCTCATCGACGAGATTGAGAAGGCCTCGAGGGAGTTCTACCAGCTCTTCCTCCAGGTCCTTGACGATGGGCGGTTGACTGACGGCCAAGGGCGCATCGTCGACTTCCGCAACACGGTCATCATCATGACGAGCAACCTCGGCGCTGCGTTCCTCAACGAGATGGGCGAGGGCCCCGTCAAGTCTCAGACGCGTGAACTCGTCATGGGAGCCATCCGTAACCACTTCCCGCCCGAGTTCATCAACCGTATCGACGAAATCGTCATCTTCGTAAGTTTTGCTTCGTTGCTACTCGCGCGCTTGAGCTTTAGGCTGACTTGCCTTCTTCTAGCGCACACTCTCCCGCCAGAACGTGCTCAAGATCGTCGACGTGCGGCTCAAGGAGGTGCAGGAGCGTCTCGCGGACCGCAAGATCAACCTCTCGCTAGACGACGCGGCGAAGAGTTACCTGATGTCTGTTGGGTACTCGCCCGCGTACGGCGCGCGGCCGCTCAACCGCGCGATCCAGCAGGAGCTGCTCAACCCGCTCTCGGTCATGATCCTCTCCGAGCGCGTGCACGATGGCGAGACGGTGCACGTGCAGTTCGACGGACCGCACAACCGCCTGCACATTGTGCCCAACCACGAGGGCACAGGCGAGGGTATGGACGTTGACTACTACGACGATGACGACATCGAGATCGAGGAGATGGACTAGATATGCATGAGCGGATGGGATAGATGAGGATGGACAGATGTTCTTGGGTTCACGACTCTGTATCGTCACAATTGCTGTATTACTAGCCGCATCTCGCAAAAGCACTGTACAATAGCATAATTCAATCGTACCAGTCTTGTTCTACAACAGTGGGTATCCCGAAAGAAGTCCGCGCCAATCCCTGAACTACCGATGGCGGTGTGGTATGGATATCTGGGTGTGGAGAGACAGTCTAACCACAATCTTCCTCCTTGACGTCTTGGAACTCCGGTCTTCGGGTGTCTTTCCTGACTTCCCGTAGGCGATTCGGATCGGAGGGTTTGTGGCTTTCAGGATGTTTCCAACATGCCTGCCACTACCCCATTTTCTCGCTTGTCAGTAATGAAACTAGGATAGTCCTGACTAGCTGAAAGCCCTCACCTCCCCGTTGATCTGTTTTACGACGATCCCCCACTCGTCCAGGTGTCCCTCGAGGTGCCGGTCTACCATGCACCCGAACGCGTCGCGCACCCACACCTCCCGCACAGTCCATTTCCCCCGACGCAGGCGTCCCCGCTCCGCCTCAGAGATCTCCCTCACCGTCGCGGCGAGGTCCGCGTCCGTCAGGTTGAGGAGGTCGATCGTGTGCAAGCACCCCGGGGAGGGGCAGCGCCACCTGAGCGCCGCACCGAGCTGCGGCGGGTGGAAGAACGCGGATGGGATGCGCGCGGCGATGTCGGGGTCTGGGGGCGGGAGGGGGGGTGGAGAGGGCGTGCTGTCGCGCGAGGGGATGTCCGACTCGACGGAGAAGGAGGAGTCGTAGTGCGACTGCGGGAAAAGGTCGTTGTCGCCGACGTTGGACCGGTGGCGGGAGCGAGAGCGGGACGGTGTGCGGCTAGCGGAGGCCGCGAAAGGCGGGGTGCGGCGTTTCTAAGAGGGACACTCTCAGTAGGGGGCCTCTCAATGATAAGCCGTGTTCGCGAAACGTACCCTGCTTAGTTGATTCACCGCCTTGCGTTTCTGCGGTAGCTTCGTGGGGGGCAACGGCAGGTCTTCGTCCATCGGCTCGTCGAGGGGGACTTCGTCACCCTCCCACACACCCCACCGCTGTCCTTCAGATTTAAAGGCTTCCCAGCGCATCCGACGGACGTCGATGAGCCAGCGCTCCCACACGTTGGTGTCGATCCACCTGCGATTGGTCTGGTTGACTTCAGCGACAAGCCACTCGCCGTGCTCCGCGATGCGCGAAAGGACCTCGGCGCGTGAGACGTGCCGCAGTCCGTGCTCGCGGCCGTCGATGAGCTTGCCTTTGGCGCCGGGCTCGAGGTCCGAGTCCGAGTCTGAGTCGTAGTGGGGCCGGTACTTGCGTGCCTCGGAGGCATAGGCCATGTGTTTCATATATAAATCGACGAACCATTCAGGGGTGCGCTCCGGTAACGGCGTCTTGTTGTTACGGAAGTTGTTCGAGTCTGCGTCGAGGGCGAGGAGCTCCTTGAGGGTTTTCAGAAGCCGCCATCGGGCGAAGTACTGTAATAGGGGGGTCAGCGCATATCGACGATGAGCGGCACCACGCTTACGCGACGGCTGAGCTCATATGTGTGTACATGCATGGATTTGACAGTGTATCGTCGCTTTCTGGTAGTCTGTGATGGGCGACGATAGCATGAACCTTATAGGATGCTGCGACGCACTGTGCTGCAGACATTATTACGAGACCCTCCGGGGCGTATGTTGCTTCGGGGCTGTCAGCTGAGAGATTCGACTGTGACACGAATGATCAGCTCACACGTCAAATATATGGCGGCTACAGCTTTGGCAGCCTCGAAGGTCACTTTGATTCGGCCCTGGCCTGTGTCGAACCCGCGGGACTCTGCGTAGAGCGTCCTAAGTGACAGGTTGCTTGGACGGGCAAAGTGGGTTTTCCGTTTGCGCGCGCGCAGGTCGCGCTCGCGGAGCTCCTGCTCAATTGCATTGACCGCCTTCTCTGTGAGCCACGATAACGATCGAATTTCCAGCGTCCCCCTGAACCGGATGGGTGCCCGAGCGTCACGGGCCGGGTCAAATTCCGTTTGGTTCTTTTCGCATTCGGTGAGCCTACAACCAAGAACCGTTAAACCCAAAGTTGACATACGAACCACAATCCAAGTATCCGTCTCCTCACCCAGTAATGACGCCACCCCACTCCAGGAGAAACCCCCTGAGCTCGAGTGGGTTCTGTTCGGTGGTACCACCGAAGTGTGCAAGGCCAACAAAAACCTCCTCCTCTAGGAACGGACCAAAGGGGTCTTCGAGGAGAGAGCTGATGGAAACGGGACGCCCGTCGGCCATCCCCGGATGGAACGGCGGAGAGGGGCAGACCACAACGGCCCACGCTCCGAAAGACCCAGGATGCCGCCACTGAGCGCCGTCGGATGGTCCGCAGGGTCTGAGGCAAGCTGGGGTGTCCGAAAAAGGCGGAACATGTTGAACCTGCAGTGTCCTCGTAACCACGTGCGCCTGCCATATTTGGCATGACGCAAGGATGGGGCGTGCAGGCATCCGAGACAGCGACCGCGTCTCGTTCACGATCCACTCAGTCCCCAATCCCCACGTCCTTCATGACCGTCGCTGACGGAGACCCCAGCATCTCCATCCCCGTCGGCATTGTCATCGGACTTCTTGCGTCTTTCGTTCAATCTCTCGGCCTCACAATCCAACGCAAGAGCCATGTGCTGAACCAGGCTTTACCGGAGGAGCAACGGAAGGTTGAACACCGCAGGCCGTACGTCGCCCTCTTCTCTCTTTCATATCTGCTACTCATCTCTACACAGTCTGTGGCTTCTTGGCTTTGGTGCGTGCGCCCCACGGGTTGATACCGCTCGCCCCCTCTAACGCCTTTCCAGCGGTCTTCATATCCTCCAACCTCTTCGGCTCCCTTGTTCAAATCGCATCCCTCCCTGTTGTTATTCTCGCACCGCTTGGAGCTGTCTCCCTCTTGTGGAACGCCTTCTTTGCCCGCATCCTCCTCGGCGATGTCTTCTCCCCGTGGATGGTTCTTGGCACCCTCCTCATCGCGGGAGGGGCCGTCCTCATCGCCATCTTCGGCATAGTTCCGGAGCCCACACATTCCCTCGAGGATCTCCTCCGCCTCTTCAACAGACCGGCTTTCATAGCATACTTCTCTCTACTCGCATTTGTGGTGTTGGCCTGCCTTGTTACCGTGAGTCCTAGGCATCCGCAGTGGTCGTGTGCCTGCTAATTTGGTTGCATAGACACATCTAGTGGAATACGCTTACACCCGCCAATACAAGCCCGTGGACGTTAGCCCTCCACTGTCCCCCCTTGTGGCACCTAATACCGCCCCTTCCATCTTAACGACAACCACTACTGCAAATCATGCCGTAGATCCGACATCACCCACAGAACGCACCCCTCTCATCGACCGCAAGCCCCATTCTCGTTCGAAATCGCCATCACCATCAACCTCTGTTACCTCCATGATCACCAGTCCACTCGCAAATACCACAAACTCTCCTCGCACACCTATATTCCTCGCGTCGTCTTACGCATCCATATCCGGCATCCTCTCAGGCATGTGCCTGCTCTTCGCAAAGAGCGGTGTCGAGCTTCTCTTGCTTACTATTGCCGGCGACAATCAATTTTGGAGGTGGCAAGCATGGATGCTCCTTATTGGGCTGATTGCATTCGCCCTTCTGCAACTGTGGTACATGCACAAGAGTCTGGTCCTTGCAGATCCGACTCTAGTCTGCCCACGTAAGTTACATCTGAATTGATGTTTATGCTGTACTCATTGATTCCCAGTGGCCTTCTGTTTCTACAACCTGTCTTCAATTGTGAACGGCCTGGTCTACTTTGACCAGTTTTCGGTCCTCCCGACATCTCACCTGCTACTTGTCCTTCTCGGCATTGGCGTGCTGTTGGCGGGTGTCTGGGTGATCAGCTTCCCGCCAGAAGGTGGCCGCGGCGTTGACATCGGCACATGGACCGAAGGAGAACCAGGAACGGAGCTGATGAGCACCGGAGACGAGAGCGACATCGAAGCGCAAGACGAAGACGAGCCATTGCCCATGGACGACCAAGCGCAGGCAGACATGGAGCGTGGACGTCCGCCCAGGTCATCCGGCCTGGGCCTGCACATCATCACGGAACCCCCCACACCAATCGCCGCCCCGCAGCTCTCGCCACGGCCACCACCCAGCCCGACCCAGTCGCGGCGACGCAACCCCGGCGCGCACGGCCGGCAACAGACGGACAGCGCGCTGCTCACCTCCCCGCCGCGCCGCTCGCTCTCGACGTACACGTCCAGCACCTTGGGGGGCGCGGACGGCGCGGCCGACGGGCACGCAGGCGCGGGCGCAAGCGCGACGCAGGGCCGGCGCCGGCGGCGCACGACGCTCGACCCCGTGCACTCGCCGCCGTTCCCGAACCCGCTCTCGCCGCCGACGGGCGGGGGGCTCAGCGGGTTCTCGATCGGGCTGTCGCCCATCAGCCCCGGGTTCTCGATCGTGCCCCGCGAGCGGCGCCGGCGCGCGACGCCGGGCGCGAGTGGGAGCAGCATCATGGGCGGGAGCGCAATTCTTGGGAGCGCGGGCGCGGGTGGGGAAGGCGCGCAGACGCAGGAGGGGGAGGGGCCGGAGGGGGCGTCGACGCTGCGCGCGCCGCTGAAGATGCGGCGGGTCGTGAGCGAGGGCGACGCGGACGCGCGGGAGCGGCTGCGGAGGGAGGGGTTGCCGTACGGGACGGACGTGGAGCGGGGCCCCGGGGACGGGCCCGGGGCGGGAGCGGGGGACGAAGAGGGCTCCGGAGGTGACGCGCTTCGGAGGGCGAAGGGCCGCTGGAAGTGGTTACGGGACGTGTTCGTGGGCACAGGGAGATGAGGGCGGAAGGGCGGACCTGGGTCGGCTCGTGCTTCGCGCCTCGGTAATGGCCACTCGCCGGTGTGTGGTGGAAGTCGGGGTGGCTGGGTTACGTTCATCTCGCGCGCGGACAGCCACGGCTCTGGCACCCGTCGCCGGTGACGCGTGACGATTCAGCCACTTCATTTTCCTCTCTCGCGACCGTCGCCGCCGAGCTCCGGTAGCACTTGCTATAGTAGTAGTTAGCAGCGTCTGTGCGGAGGTGCTAGCACGTTGTTGGTCACGCCCCCGGGCTCGTGGACATAGACTCTTTTTTTCATTGATAGAGATCGACCCCCGACGTGCTTAATGCTGATATGGTGAGCGCGCCATGCGCCACTATACAATTCCCCGCCCCTCCCCCCCCTCCACTCGAGGATGGCGCATCAGAAGGGCTCCCGGTGTTATATAAGCGTAACGCCGTCGCGGGCCACGCCGGGATTGGCAGCGCACGCCTGCCCGTGTGGGTGGGCGTTGGCACGCGTGGCTCACCGTCGTGAGCGGCAGCGGCACCGGGCGCACCCAGCGATCACTGACGCGTCGGGCTTCTCCACCCCCCTCCCCTGCACTGTTTTGCTATGTAGAACTTCCGTCCCTTGGTTAGCATGGGAGTGCGCGCGGGCGCGGGCGACGTCCGGAGGGTCCAGAATGGCCGACGGCGCACCGGAGGCGAGCTGGGGGGTTCGTGAGCAATATAAGGGTTTGATGGGGGCCGTTAGAGGGCTTTGCAGGATGTGGAGAACCTGGGGCGGAGGGCTCCCAATCGCGGCGTCCGGCGTTGCGGATCGGGGCGAGGGGGCGCGAGGGGGGCGAGGCCCGTGCGCGCGTGAGCGAGCGACGAGCGGTGGCGAGGTAATTTTGAACATATGGAAGGTGGGACGCTGGGATGGCAACGGGCGGAATGGGGCCAGCCGCACGACCGTCGACGGGCCACAAGCAGGTGTTGGATGGTACGGGCGGGCGGACGGACGGGTGGTGTGCAGGGTGCACGCTGGAATCCGAACGCGCGCACGCGCGTGCGCAAGGGAAAGAAGGCCGAAACGTTACGACACGGGCGGTTAAACGCGCCGCCGGATGGCGTCTGGCGTGAACGGCGGCGCCAGTAGGGGGTCAACTGGTCAGGTACGGAAGGAACGAAGCCAATCTTGGGGGCCCTGAGCACGCTAGTGCCCGTGTGGCGCAGAAACTGGGCAATCCGGAGCAGGGGCAAAACAGAGGGAGGGTGGAGGAGAGGCGGGGAAGCTGTCTCTTTTGCGCGCGCCGTCGCTTGGAGCGAGCGAGGCCGGGGCGAGCGGGCGGGTGGGTGGGCGCGCTGGCGGCGGGGGCTGCCCAAACGGGGTCGAGACGGGGGGGGGTGGGAGAGGCCGCGGCAGGGGAGCGCGCTGATGCGAATATCCGGATCTCGATCGCCAGATAAGC